>VOMN01068255.1:0-53693 GCA_014899125.1 Orchestia grillus | reverse complement strand
CTGCCCCACCGTCACACACAGCTGCCCCACCGTCACCCACAGCTGCCCCACCGTCACACACAGCTGCCCCACCGTCACACACAGCTGAAGCACAGTAACCACAGCTCCCCATACCTGCAGGAACACAACAGGCAGGTCGCGTAGTTGACAAATCTGAAGAAAATGGGAGCCTTTGAGCCCGTCTTCGCACGTCAAACTCCCAAAATTAGCGACAATCCCCACCAGCCGCCTGTTGAAAGGAAATAAGGATACCACTAACATAACAACACGACCCTCTGTGTCACGTCATCGAGCGCGGCACCACCGATCACGAGTCTCAGTCGTGCTGCCGAACTCTCCCTCTCACGATGGGAGACACCAGGCACGTAACTTTGGACGAAATTCATCGACTTTTTCATCGCTGTTCAACCTTCGATCAGGCGGAGCGGTGCATCTTTTATCGAGAAATTATAAGACGGTGTATAAACACGAGGCTGCAACATATCTCCTGTTTTTCAAACTACTCGTTTTGATAGCTAATATCCAATATGTGTGAAGAAAAAAGAATGCCAAAGCAAGGAACTGTTTGACAGGATAATTTTATTTTAAATAAAAATGCTACATTAGTTATGATTGGTTTCATTTTCGTGTTCAATATACGATGAACTCTTACAGAAACGGATCAAGGAGACTGAATTTTTATTTGAAGTATTTATATATATATATACAATACGTAGATAATATCCAACTGAAGTGTACATTATGGAAATACTTTCTTCAATACCTAAAGATCAACGGATCATCGGATGTCTTCTCTGGCCATGGAACCTTACCTTTTATTATCCAAACAATAAAAAAGCATGGAGTGCAGGTTTGCTCTGGCTCCCATTCTTATTCACGGTACCCTTAAAACTGCAAGAACAAAAGCTGCATCACCCTTGGACGGAGGCGTATCCGGTGACGAGGTTGCGTCCGTACTTCGCCTTGAACTGCCTGAAGCGACTGCCGTCTGTGATGCGGCCGATGACACCCAAGACTTGGTCTTTCGTTAGCGAGCTCAGGCCGCACAGACCTGAAATGAGCACCTCAATTATCACTGCTCTCATCGAATTTCATAAGTTGGGCCTGTTTGACAGTGGCACTGATCTTTCAGCGACACGCAAAACCAAACACGTGCTACAACAGACACAAATTCGAAGATGCAAGTCAGTCAGGTTGACTCTTTAATTTCCCGGATGGCTTAGGAATGTTAGTTTTCTATAAGCAAGATCATACGTAGAAATTTGAATACGAAAGTCTAATAGAAATTACTGACTCATCTTGAAAAAAAAGGAAACAGATACAGTTAAAAAGACCACGTTCACTATAGGCGCATTAGTACAATTTACGGACCATGTAGTCAATAATTATGGACATCACTGAGCAGCCACATCTTCACGGCGACCTGATGATGACAGAAAACACCAGCGCACATTTCGAAAAAAAAACTCGATAATTGTGGTGCGAATACCAATTTGGTTCGGTGAAAACCTAGGCAGTTCTACATCGTGATTTTAACAGATAACGGCCAGTGAAGACAGGCGGTATGGGCTCTATAAAAACTGGAGAAAACTAACAAATTAGAGAACTCTCCTTATGGGAGAGTAATGAGGCAAGGATCAACTTTACTTGTGGTAAACCGCACACTTGTAATTGTAGGTGGGAGAAACCGTCCAGAGTAGGTTTGGGACATACACACGACTCACACAGTCCACATCGGACACACACACAACTCACAAAGTCCACATCAGAACAACATAACCGTCCCACCAGAGACACACCCACAACCCACAGTCGAGATCAGCAGCAGGGTAGAGCGGCTCGTCCCCAGCGGGGCAGGCGGGATCGCCCAGTCTGTAGTTGGTGGAGGCGACAGCGTCACGGATCATCTCGAAGCTCTCCTCCTCGGTGCCAGCGAAGTAGTCCGTCACGCCGCTCACCCTGGCGGCAGACGGAGGCAAATCAATCTTGCGGCCTGCTGAGGCTCAGCAAACTCTGAGGTCACTCGTGCTCCATTTGAAATACAGGAGGATGTTGACAGCGTTTCGGTACTTGTGTAGTGGCTTACTGCAGTTTGGTGCGAGTCAATGCCAATAAATCATTGCGTTCCTCTGGATTTAGAATAAATACTAATTAAACTGGTTAATTTCACTTCGTTTATTAGTATTGCTAAATTACTAATTCAATTTCATAATGAAGTATTGATCCCCTCAACTGTTCAATTCTGGCACACTCATATTCTTGGCAACTCGACTTGGTTATGTCTTCATATTTGCAAATTGTGTACAAGGAAATTAACGAAATTTTTCTGCAGAGGTGCTATCGCCTGGAACGTTCACATCTGCCAGCCGACAACGGTCACAGCTCAGGAGGCTCGCGAATGAGGCAAATCCTGCACGACGATCAGCAAAGGCCAAATTGGAGAGCCTAATTTGGACCTGCTGAACGAAAAAATAATCAGAGAGCAAATTTGAAGCAGGCACGACTTGCACGTCGAGAAACGGAGTTGAAGATGAATTTTAAATAGTAAATTTGTTTCACGTTCGTATAAACCAAATTCCGCCAAGCTCGCTACACGACGATACTGACGTGCACCACTTCTCATCTTCACTCTTTACTAAATTTTTCAATAAGAATATGTGGGAGACTACTGTCAGGAAGGTGAAGGTGCAATGGCATTCGCAAACAGTATAGGTTGGTTTAAAATTAAAATAATTTCTAACTGCACGGTGCGACTAAACATTACAATCCAATGCTCAAAAAAGCAAACTTGCACCGCAGTGGAACAGAAACTGAAGTCATTAACACGGTAATTTGGTTTGGAGTGACTGGAGAGGGAATAAAGTGAAAACACCCGAGTAAAATAGAAGCCAACAGAAATCAATTAGAACATTTCGAAAATAAATAAAATGAGTCACGTGATGAACATCAGCCATCTCTCCCTGGCTCAGCCCTGCTAAACTGTGCCATGTTGCCCCTCTTTTAATAACGAGATTGGTCACCACAGGCAATGCATGAGAAGTCACTAAACACTGATGGTAACTAAAATCCCTTCTTTAAAAACTCTTGATACAATGCAGCAATTATTCAAAACACAGTTTCTAATTTGAATTTAGACTTCTCTAAAGTTGCAAAAAAGACACATAGTTCAGATTCACGATGAACAAAATATCGTTCACAAAGAATAAGCATCAACGCTCTCGTTCACACGCCACACCTGGAGTGCATGTCCGCGCCACCAAGCTCCTGCGCCCCGATGTCGTACCCCAGCGCCGCCTTCACGAGGGGCGGCCCACCCAGGAACACCGTGCCCGTCTGGTCTACGATGACCGACTCTTGGCACAGGGTCGGGCCGTACGCGCCTGACGGAGCAAACTCGGGTCTGAGACTCGCAATAGCTCATCCTTTACTCTCAATGCAGAGACAACCTCAGACTAACCTTCCTGGTCTGAGACTCGCAATAGCTTAAGATTAGCTCTCAATACAGAGACAAACTCAGGCTAACCTTCCTGGTCTGCGACTCGCAGAAGTTCATGGTTGGCGTTCGATGCACGGGGACACACAGCATCATATCTTTTAGCGCATTGGTTCCCAACCTGTGGTACTCGAAAGCCTTCAAGGCGGTACGCGAGCACTTTCGCGGTCATGTGCGACTTGTTTGTTGTTAGTTCATCAGTGTTTACTGCTTGTGAATGAATTGATATTTTTTCTCATTATGTTTCTCTGAAACTAAGTGTTACGAGGCAGCTGTACGGAAGCTCCAAGTGGTACTCGATCACAAAAAGATTGGGAACCCCCGCCCTAGTAATCACCTTTTCAAAAGGTTTGATCATGCCGAAATAGCTTTTCGTACAAACCTAGTTGCATTCTCATTGCAATTATGCATAAAACTACAGTTAGCATTCGCAAAAACATAGCTGCAGTTTTATTGCAAAATAATTTGGACTTGCAAGGGTTAAGCATATCGTGAAGACCAAAGTGGGAAAAATAGTTCTTCAATAGTTCAATAGTTCAATAGTTCTTCAATAGTTTTTTTCCAAAGTGGGAAAAAACTATTGAAGAAAGTGTCCAAATTCTAAGGCGGCATAAAATATTGCGCATTATTAACAGTTCTCAGAGAAGCGTGTGCAGCTTCCCGGTGAACGTGACGCGGGTGAGTAACAATCCTAGCAGCTGCAATCAGAAACTCAGCAGTTATACATTTTTACACTGTATGTATGGTACATCATAAATCTGAGAGGTATTTTGAGTCCCCTTAAAAAAATCCAGTGTACAGTTGTTAACATCGAAAGAGCAAGTTGAAGTTTAAAACTCCTTTTAGTTTTCTTTAGCATCCGTGGAAAACCACAACATCCCTCAATTGTCCAACACAAAAACGCAGTAAATTTGAGGCAAACCTCCAGCCGTGCAGGAGCCACAGATGACGGCCATACTGGGTAGCCCTCTCGCTCCCAACAAGGACTCCAAGTAGAAAACTCTGCCTCCTCCCAGCTTGTCGGGGAATAGTGCTGACTGAAAAAAGGTACGCAACCCATAAAAACGCACCAGTACAACGAGAATCCCCCAAACAAGCGAACTACTGCCTAATGGCAAGTTCTGAAAAGATTTTGGTCGGATTCATAGGCCAATTCAGAGGCACGATCATAATCTGGAATTATTATTATAGCAATCCGTGATTAATACTCTTAAAAAGCCATTATGACAACGAAAAATTCACCAACATTTTAATTAAAGTAGTAATGACCTGGCATAATAAAAATAGTGAAAACGAGAATGCTTAGTTTGAAACAAATACAAAAATACTGATATTACATAAGTAACTGCAAAAAGAACTTACATCACGAAGGATTTCGAGAATATTAACTTGAAGTATCAGACGTTGCAGTAACAATTAAAATACAAGTAAATGCAAGATATCCTTAAGCACATTCTTTACATGTTAGTGACGCAAAAATAAAGATAGCTTTGATCCTAGCCACTAACCTGCAGGGGCAGAAAAGCTCCGCCACTGTCTATGAAGAATATGAAGGGCAGACCACATTTTTCGGCCTGGTTCAGGAGGCTGATTTGCTTCGTCACAGAGATAGGGAATGTCGTGCCACCCTTGAATGTGCCCTCGCTTGATACAATCAGGCAGTATCTGTTGTGCACTTTGCCAATGCCTGCACGTGACACAGTGGTACAAAGGAATTATTTATTCAGACAAGGCATACAACATTTTATTTTCAGTGTTTGAGTTACAACATCAAGAAAGTTCGTGTAACTGTAGGTTTTTGAAATACACAATTGTTTATGCACATTTGTTTCAACAGTTTATGAATGAAGCATCTACTCAAAATTGACTGTGTAAGTTAAATGACCTACTTCTTTCCATCACTGAATTGCAAGTAAAAAAACTCAAACTTATAAACAAACGCACAGGAGACACATGCTGAAATTTTACTCCCTATCTGAAATGATAGGAGATCTCAGAAATTAACATGAACATTTCTCAACAGGACTTTCATTTCATTAAAGGATCCATGACAGACTTGCAGCATTTTTCACATTATTATTTCTGCTCCTTACAAGCTGAAGAATGATAGGTAAGCAAAGTGCGGGAATACATTAAGTATCCCAGAGTGAATATTTTATTTTGCATTGCAAGAACCCTAGTTGTGCAATACTTTTTAGAGTGCTAGAATAACTTGTTCACGATTCACACATCCTGTGATGTAATTAGGATCATTCACAAGAGACTAAGCCATTGCAAGATACTACACAGTGGAACCTCAGATTTTGTTACGAATCAACTTACAATTTTTCAAAAATTTATACATGCAAAACCTGCTGCAATACTTCCCAAAGAAATATAGGGATAAGCAATTCTTAAACACTAATTTACACAATGAAGTTAGTAGAAAATGCATTATACAAAAAATGTAACTTACAAACCCTACTTCTGTCTACATTTAAATTACTACACCTTGGTATGAAATGTATTTTTCAGAAATTACCAATGGCCAGGCCATCAAATGAGGCACTATGGCACAAAAGCAGTTTTCAAATCTAACAAGGGTTAGTTTTTAGAAAAAAGTGTAAAATTCGAAGGAATTTTGAAGGATGTTTCATCTGAACAACATATGATTAAATAAATCACCGCAAAACTTACCTGGAATACATAATATGGAGCAAATACGCAGTTTAAAATCATAACAGTAAATTACAATTGCTATCACAAAATAAAACCATTATAAGAAAACCGAAATAAGATGAGTTATAGAAGCAAATGGGCACAATCATTTACAAAAATATACTGCCTGTTCCAAAAAGTATTTGGGCATATAGAGTATACTGTATAGCCTTGCCCTAGCTTCATATAAAGTATACTGTATAGCCTTACACTAGCTTCATACAGAGTATACTGTATAGCCTTACACTAGCTTCTCATAGGCCTTGGAAACTAAAACTGTGAAGCCTCTCTTTCCAAACAGAAAGTACACCCCTAATGAAAAAATTAGGCTTTGATAAATAACAATAAAAATTAAGCACAGTATGTATGTTACTATGCGCTGTATGTATAGTAATATGCACTGTATGTATGGTACTTTGCACTGTATGCATGGTAATTTGCACTGCATTTACGGTAATTTGCACTGTATGTATGGTAATTTGCACTTACAAGAAACCAGCCCTGCACTTGGAACATCCCCATATGGCATTCCTAATCCTGCAAATGTGCCAATCTTGATAACATCTTCATCAGGGTCATCTAGAATGCGACTGATACGGTCGTAGGGAAGCACTTTTTTACGGGCATATGAAGCCTGGGCCTTCTCTCCTCCTGGAATGTGATGAAAATAAGTTGGTTAAAAACTAGTGAATACATAATATATGTGACAATTTTCTCTAAAGCTTCTAGCTATTATTCCATTTTATAATAAACTCTTTAAAAAGAAATTTTAAAATATTAGCAAATTTGTTAACAAAATATTTCAATAAATTTTTTCATTAATAGCAGTAGGTATATATATATATAATTCTGTAAATAGAATCACTATAAACATTACAAATGGTGCATATCATTGAAACTAAAATAAATTTTTCTTCCTAACCACTCCTTTGAAATAAACAAAATATACTGGCATCTATGCATAGTGATATGTATAACTGCAAGAATCTGAACTCTCAGATCAGAAATCAGGTATGAGAAGACATCAATGGAAATTGAGGAAGAATTTCCACAACTTAGTATGAGACAGCATTTCTTCACTAAGAGTGATGTACACCTGGGACTTGGTGGATGAAACAGCAGTGGGGGGTCATCAAGGAACATTATCAAGACCAGAATCAACTTTGTGTTAAATGACAATGTATTGTGTTTGGATTGATTGCTTGATGTTGTCAACAGTGCCTAAAATGCCACTCATGGCCATGGCTGTAACAGTGCAGGAAGAAGTTGAAAAATTGGACAGAAAACAAAAAATTATTAGGGAAAAGCTAGTATAAAGTTAGGGTAGTCACTAGATACTGATCAAAAGATCAGATATAGGCTTTGTGGCCTGACATATCTAAAATACTATATATTAATCTATACTCACATATCCTGTGATGCTTATCAATGTGCAACTTTAGTATGTAAGACCATATGTTCTCCTGAATCAGAGATGAACATTGGTAGAACACCAACAAAACTTCTATGGACATACTGTTAAGGTTCTATTTACCTCCCATTAAGACTTGTTCTCTGAGCTTGGTCAGCCTGGCAAGACGTTCCTGAGCCACTTCAGCAGCCAATTTCATTTCAGGCAACTGTGTATCAAGGCTATCTGGTAGCAAAGGAAAGGGTTTCATTCTTGAAGCAGCAACTGAGTAGCAGGAGTGACCACTTCTGAGATTATTCCAAGCATGGCTGAGAGAAGAAGATCGCAGTGCCAAGAGGCACTTGCTTCTGTTCATTATGAATTTCAGGCCTGGAAACAAATTTGAATAACATTGTTTTTTTGACAAAGGAATAAAGTTTGTATAACAGTTCATTTGTTATTGCAGTGCCAACATTGATGTTTGATTTTGTAATAACATCAAGTAGACCTGAAGTAGTACTTCATAAGGACTATATAACTAAAATATAAAATGATATTCTAAAACACCTTTTGAGTAGTCAAGAATTAGAAGATGAACATACAAAGAAATTATAATTGAGGAATCTTTTACTAATGCATATGAATTAAAACCCTCCAAGTACTAGAAGCCCTTGATATCAGTTTTATTGTAAGCAGAATAATAAATTCAAGTTATCTTTAGCTATTTGTGAACATAAAAATAGTCTAGCTACAATTTGGATATAATTTTTTTCCTCGATAAGAACTTTGTCAAATTCTAGAACAACATACTTCACAATTCAGAACTCAAAAAAACATAGCAAAAAATTAATACATCTGCATACATTCTATTCAGAAACTTTATCACTATTATTTTATTAATATTATTATTACTAGTTTGTTTGAAACTCCTTAGCCCCACCAATGGTGATCTCAAGAGAGCAAATGAAGAGACCATTTAATATGAACTTAAGAAAATGTAGAATCTATGCATTAGTGTATTTACACATAAGATTCCCTGCACATAGAAACAGCAGTTTAGAAAGAAGAGGAAGAAAGGACAAACAAGAGATGGCAGAAAAGGTATGAAAATTGAAAGAAGCAAAGGAGGCACAAAAGTGAGAAGTCCTGAAGCCTTATCTATAGTGGAGGTAACCTATCAAACTTCATCATTATGTGAATAAAAAGGAATTAGTGCATACAAAAACACACTCATCACCAAAGCTATCAAAGATCTTTTTGGATTTTAAAATAGGTTGTATGAAATGATAATAATACTTTTACAGTTACTTTCATTCATGCTCTTTGCTTAATTACTTCTTTAAAATTCACAAAAGTAAAATCCTAAGGTTCTTCAGTTATTTCAGTGATATATTTTGGTTTTAAAAATTACTTTCAATAGTTGTTAATATTCACTGCCATAACAGAAAGATTTAGACATGCAAAACTTATAGTTCCAACAAGATAGAGCAACATCACATACAGCAAGAAAAACCAAGGCAATACTAAGAGCTCCCTTTTCTGGTCAGTTAGTTTTACATTTTGGTAACACTCTGTGGCCACCAAGGTCCCTGATTTAATTTGCCCCTACAGATTTTCTAAAGGGATACTTTAGAGAAAGGGTTTAGATAAATATGGCTAATAATTTCCATGAGGTAAAAATATCATCAAAGAAATCAATAGGATAACTTTAGATATTTTGAAAAAGTCATGGAAAATATTGGATAAAGAATACAATTGCATTTGAATAATAATAAAAAAGGTATTATATTTAAATAATAATACCTTAAGACTTTTTCTTTCATTTTATATTAAACCTATTTTTATAGATAGATCAATCATTGCTTAATAAATGGTTAAAATGGAAAAGTAACTTTTGTGCCACTCTGTACAACTTGTCTCATCCTGCATTTACATAGAATACTAAAGAAAATTTTACAGTGTTAGCTTAATAAGCAATAAGTCTCTCAAATCTTTAGTTTTTTATACTTTATAACCCCATTTGTGTAACAACACTGCATTACATTTGTTTCACACATCTGGAGCCCTTTCACTTCTCCATATCTCATCAAACACACATATCAAAATGTTTATTATATTTGTACCCTCATGTTCATAGAACTTATATGGAATACTATTAGGTCCATTAGCTTTCCCATTTTTCATCTTTTTTTTTAAATTTCTCAACTCTCTACAGTCTACACATTTCATTTTGTCTTCTATTTTTGAACTTAAAATTAAACTTGATACATGGATTAACATCAGTTGGAGCCTTTATTTTGGCTGAAAAATTCCCTGTAAAAACATCACACATTGTACAAACAAGTGGGTCCCTTTGCCCTACTGGCTGTAAAACAGCCTCATCAATAAAGTTCTCAGAGTAGCACTATCAGCTATGATGATCAGGTACTCCGCATCACATGCAATTTCCAACCTAGTGTGGGGGTGTCACTGCCCACTGAGTCATCCATTTTGTCAACAAAAAAGATACCTTCATGCCCAAAAGGTCAATACAAATTACAAAAGCCTAACAAACATTAACTATCTCTCTGCCTTCTATGCCATGCTCTCACCGTGAAATTCTTCATTGCATCAACAACCATCAAATTAAACTCTTCACTCAGTCCTACAAGATACCGTAAACCTAATCATTTTCAGTACTTCTTACATGCTTTTGAACTACTTCATACTGCTCATAAACTACATTCATTAAAGCTTCTCCCTCACATTTATACTTTGCAGTTTATAGTCACTAATTTGAAGATTTACGACACTGGTACCACTTCCTTGTTCATTCATTTCCTCTATGTTTCCACTGCTTTCAGCATTTGTAATCTATTACTCACTGTGAGAGCATCAACTAGAAATTCATGCTTCATCCATTACTTTCCTTTATACATATTTTCCTCTAAACCCCGTTCAGCCTCAACTGTACTTTGTTTTTTTTTCAGTCAGCTGATATTTGTTGTCATATCTCTAGATACTCCGATTTCCGGCTTTGTGATTCAGAAAAAATATCACATTGTACATTCTATAGAAAAGAATAAGCTAAAATAGCCAATTCCTCTCCAAATTTTTCGTTCCAGTAATTAAGTTCAATTTGCTCATTTTCCGATACAATAGATTTTAAGCCAATAATGCTCAATCAGAATGAATTAAAAAAATATATTCCATTACTTATTTAACTAAGAAGAGAAACACTAAGATACAACGCTTAATAGAAACTTTTCTGCAAAGAAATGAGTAAATCAATAAAATGAGTGGTTATATTAAGATTTAAGAGTATTTTCAAATCTAGAATAATGACGAAATGGAAATCAGCCAAACACCCTTCATAAATCTATAATGAAGGGACGAAAAAACTATCACGAATTAACGATCCGCTAAGCAAAAGGTACGCTGATTTCATATCGCTTAAATTGGGTTTAAACTTGAAAATATAAAGAGATTCTAAAGTTCTCAGTTGCGTGGTGTCGCTAGCTATACTTGGAACTATAAAATCGTGTAAACAAACCAGTATATCGGACTTCCTTGCATGTGAGCCTATGACAGAGTAGGAAAGTATGAATAACAGGTTGATAGTTCGATGAATTTGTTCAGCATGCTCAGCAACACGAATACGCAGGTTACAGGATGTAGAGCCCGTGTGTTCAGGTTCGTATGAATAAGAAAGGAAAAAAAGAAAAAGAAAAATAGTTTATTCCAAACTCGGTCACATACAANGAAGAACAGAAGCTCAAGTAACAAGCTGAAACATAAAGATTTCAGTAAAAATATGTACTGGAAGCTATGTTGAGTCTGAGCCATGAGAGCAGTTATTTTATTCACTTAAAACATGTTTATAGGTTGAGTGAGGAACTTCTTCCAAATTTTTTTATATTTTTGACCGAGCTTTCGACGATCTGAACTAAAGTCGTTTTCAAGGAAGAGAAGTTTTTCAAAAGTCAGAGTTATGATGGACAAATGTGTATCCAATGTACAGGTATGGATGTTTGTTTTCATTTATTTGTGTTATATTTAGCCCAAGAATTTTGCAATTAGGAATTTACGATATATTTTCAAACTTATATTTGAGGATGACCAAGGCAATGATTTTTAGCCCAAACTTTTGATTAAATTTGCTTCAACCGTTTTCAGGGGACGATGCAAACTTTCACAAATCAGCGTATGGAGTCGGCTCGTATCTAGAATGCAAAAAGTTGATTTTTTATATAACAAAATATAAGAAAGAGCGCTCTATGAGCAATTTACGAGCGCAATTTTCGTTTAAAAATTATTGTACTGCTCTTTCTTACGCAAGCACTTTTCTCCTTTTGTTTAATTCCCTGTAGAATTTGCAATTTCGGCTGTAACTTCATCAAATTTTTTACATAAATGAAAAAAATATATAAATAGTGTTTTTTGCAAAACATCTACCTTTTCTAGTCTGTGTATTATCATACTTTACTGATTTTAAAATGCTTTTTATGGGATAGGAGCCTTCTTGTAGAAGACTAAACTTCTATTTTTTATGTTTCACTGTAAATTCATTCATCGGGCCCTGTGTGAAGAGAAGGCTGGAAAACTTTCCATCGAAATTGTTTTTTTTTCTGTGGACAACAACGGAAAGAAGTATTTAATATGACATACTTTCAAATGGAACTCTTGCATTAGTAGCATAAAGCATAGGCCCTGCTGATTAAACCTGTTTTGGCATGCAATACGAAATAAAAATGGTGCATTTTATATAAGGGTTAAAATCCCGACCATATCGACGAGCCTTCTCGAATACTACATACTTTTCAATGGCTTACAAAATAAGTTTGAATAATCACTTTTAACTGCAACTTGGATTAAAAATATAACTTCGTTTTCTTCATGCAGCTCAAAAAATTATTAAAAAAGAATTTCACGTACTGTTTTCATCATAACTGTCCGGGGCTGTTTTGAATTTCAGTTGTGTTCTCATTAGTACGCTCCTCTCAAAACTTCCTGTAAATAATATTCTTTCTCATGCAACTGAGCCGACAGTTATCACTCACAAGACCTCCCATCGAGTGGAACTGTGAATGTAAAACTGAAACTGAAGTCCGGTTAACAAATCCCGGATTCTGGGGTCGATGGCTGCCTAGGGAATTTTCCCGTTGAGCCTGACGAGTGCGTAGGGCTGTCCGATCAGGCTTGAATCGCAATCAATCGGAGCAGATCCGATACTTCATTAAGATGTTGCTAATTTTTCCTCACAGGAACTCTGCCACAAATATTTACTTTGTCACTGAGATGTCTTGAATTTTTTCGGACTAGAATACTCTGGAAAATATTCACTATTCCCGTATTCCATAAAGATGCGGTTAATATTTCCGGAGGGGAATGCTCCGGAAAATATTCACGACTCGCATATTTCATTTAGATGAGTGTAATTTTTCCCTCGGGAACGCCCCTGCAAATGTTCTCAATGCCCTTCGAAGAACGCGTCATTTAAAATGAACGCTCACAGATAATTCGAGTGATACTCAAGCACCGTTTGGAGCGGCACCATTTATCACAGTTTAGGCACCTTCTATTTTCTCATCTCAGTCATTTTACGTTATTTCCGTGACGTGCCGTGAGACTTTCAGGAGTTGAAAATGGAAGAATTACCTGTAACGCCCTCCGCAGCAACCTTGGCTCCTAATACAGACGCACGTCAGACCCGCTACTGACTACCTCGCCCACTCCACACTACCCCGTGGCTGCGTTCGTTAAAATTATTATCAGGTGAGGCTCTGTTGAATGTAAGAGTTGGAAATTCAGCCCTCCTGCTAGAAAAAAAGAGATGTATGCGCACGCAATTGATTCATGTGTTAATTTGGTGGGCCTTACCTTGGTTTTATTAATCTTACCTTAATAATATGAATCTTACATAACTTTCATGGGCCTTATTTCAGTTTTGGGAGCATTGCCTTAATTTTATTAGCCTTACCTTAATTTGATGTGCCTCATCTCAATTTTATGAACCTTGTCTTAATTTGATATGCCTTACTTCATAAACCTTGCTTAATTGTCCGTGTGGATTTTGACTCACGATATGGAGGTATAAGGTCTCGCCGTGCCATTTCACTACTATCTTCTTGGTATTAACTATTCAAACATTGACGCTCAATTGAAACGTAGAGCGCAAGCAGCCCTTTTCTTCCATATTTGGTAGTGCGGCCACGTACTAAAAGATGACGATTTCCCTATATTTTAACAGACGTGCCTTCGTTAAATAATGTGGTCATTTTAACGCATGGACTAATAAATTCCCATTATTAAAACGCTTCTCTTCATCAAACAAGCGTACACGAGTGATCTCGCCACAAAGAAGGACTGAAATCTACTTCCGTCTTACCAGCGGGAACCTATACTCACACGTGCGAATATCCAGAATTTTTTACTGTGCGCAATTGGTATTCCGGACACATGTCCTAGCAGCCTGAACGCCAGCCCAGCCGAACACCCGGAGAAGTGGGGACTTATTTTCCAGCACCAGCCAGCCAGCCGCCCTAACTTGGCGAGTAGCTCGGGATGACCCGCCTTGTCGGGGCGTTCAGCTCCTGCAGCGCGCCAAACATCGGGAAAGATCCTCTGCCTAGCCGGGTAGCCCTGTCGTTGCACGGCTCTGACACACGCAAATACATGCGTCAAGGGAACCGATTTCTTCTGTCCGTGAACATTATGCATTACACGAGTACGAATTCTATGTCGTTGGGGTGAAGAATGTGCTCCATCGATAAAAGTTTGGCTCACCGGTAAGTACTTGAGTACGGACGCAAACTGTTAGAAACGGTGGTTATGTGGCATTAATAAATAGAACTCTAAAATGTTGAAGTTTGTGTTCATGGGTAACCAATGCTCGTTGCCAATGAGATGCGTTGTAGAGGCCAATCACAAGAATGACGTTAAATTTTTGTAAAAATGTGCCTGTACTCGGTAAGTCTGTAAACATATTATATTATACGTATTATTTATGAACTGCTAGAGTGACAGAAGCAGCAAGCATACAGATGCTCACTGCAGAGGAGATTGAAAGACGGCAACGCTATTGTCATCAGTAAGACAGAATGGGAGAACCAGGCAAGAACTGGGGATGATGTTAGCAACAGCAACACTCACATTTGACACGTGTGAACTGATTTAAAACCAACACGTGGCTAAATTATTATCTACATTTACTGCCAATAGCTTTTATCTCTCACTTGCATTTCTCAGAATTTTTATGATGTTTTTAAATATGTTCTAAAGCTAACGATGATGCGCACTTACCCCAATCTGAATACTTTGATTCGTTTCTCGATATAAAATCGGGGAGTAATAATGGGAGAGCCATTGCGCAAATATGTTAAATCAATGGAAAAATTTACGCGTTCACTGACCTGATAATGCAAATCAAGAGTGTGTGCTCAGTAGAAAATTTTCAAAACAATACATTTTCCTAAATTTCCAAAATTAAATTTCCACCTCTTCCGACGCCATCCAGCAGAATTGGTTTCAGATATCAAAAAAATGTCGGCTTCATTCATGTTTAAATTTCCTGAATCTGAATATTGACTGGTAAGAATTGTAGATTTTCTAATAAAATGTATTTTCCATTCTTAGCCATATCGCATTTAATTCTACTACATGCACTAGCATCTTACGATTACCTCAGACCTGGTCCAGAATCGTCGAGTCTTACGATTACCTCAGACCTGATCCAGAATCGTCGAGTCTTACGATTACCTCAGACCTGATCCAGAATCATCGAGTCTTACGATTTACCTCAGACCTGATCCAGAATCGTCGAGTCTTACGATTTACCTTTGACCTGATCCAGAAGTGCATGCTTGATATTAAGCACGTGTACTTCGTTACAATGCATGAAAACTATTGAAAATGCAATACGAAATATATTGTTGTACAACAGTTTGGAGTGTTTCTTATTAAAGTTAGTTTAAGTCGAAGGAGATGTGTGAAGAAAGGCGATGGTGGTTGCTGCTTCATTCATAATTGAAAACATAGGATAGGATTCTTCCGATTTATTATGCGTAGAATATTCGATTCCTTCGAAATGTTATTCGTAAAGCATTTGATGCAGTAAAAAACACTATAGGGAACACATTCAAAATCATGTAACGAGGAAGTAAAATTCGCACTTGAATGCAAGAGCGTTAGTTATAGAGTTCATAACTGAAAATATTTTATTATAGATATCGTCAAAGGAATCAATGTTCGATTAAGAACACATTAAGTACAATATAAATTTTAGTCATCAGTATACAATTCGACAACACTTTTCACGATGGCCCGCCACTCTTCGTAATTCTCCGTATCAGAAGTATACAGGGAAATTTTATTATTTAGTACGCCTAATATTTTAGGGAAGAGTATCACGAATACAGAATCTGACGAAACAGGCTCGCGCTGGAAGTGTTTGTCCAGCGCGACTACCATCCTCGTGAGGCGACCCCTTGCTCCCCACCGCAGCCGCCATGGCTCTGTTCCTGAGCTGGTGTCTAGGAAAGAAATTTGCTCCACCGAATCCTGTGGAAGCGTTTTAGAAAACTGCTCTCATCGCTGAGAAAAATGATAGCCTAAGTACGACGGAATAAAACAGTTCGCCAGATGTAGAGAAATCAGACTCAGATAATGCAGGTGATGCTGAGATGGAAGATGACTCGCACAGTGACGGCACAGAAGAATCATAGATATCCAAAAATGATGTGAAAATTCAAATTGAAATCGAGGAACGCAAGAGCTTAAGGACGGTACCTAAAAAAGTTCTTAAGAAACTATCCCTAATATACGATGAGTATGAAATGAATGTGTTGGTACGCCATTTCAAACCCCGGGCAGTTCAACTGACGAGCTCTCGAGTGCGAGTGTAGTGGTTGGATCAAGTGATAAGCACATCCAGACGGTCGGGACACTCGACTGACTACGAAGACTACCTCAGCTTCAAGAAAGTGGTTTCTGAGCAGACTCTTGCTCAATCTGTGATATCGTTCCATCTCCTCAACAATGGTGCATCAGTTGGTCAGTTCACGGACAGAGTGTGGGTGTTTCTGGAAAGAGGAAATTTCAAACGCACTGCTGTATCGGCTAATGCAGTTTTAACTATGACAGACCCGATGACTCACGTCGTTGTGGGTTACTTGGTAGTATCCGTGGCTATTGCCCCGAGTTCTGATATTGTAGATCCGTTACTACATGAACTACCAGGCGATACCGAAAAAGCCGACATCATTGCTCCCGTAGACCATGTACCAGTGAAAGCATCAATGATAGTTGATATTTACAAAATCGAACACTTGCCCGACATGGACTATCGTTCAATTTTCAACAAAAACAAAGACCCAGTCGACCCCTACGTACGCATAGGGCTTGGACCTTACCAAGTGGACAACAAAAAATGGAAGTAAGCTAACACGGCTAATCCCATCTTCGGGCACCGGCTATCCATAGAATATGATCACCCTATCGTAGCCGATAACATCATTGTCAAAGTAATAGATGATGACCCCGGAAGAGACGATTCCATTGCTACCCTTCGCCTTCCAGTTATTTTCTTAGCTCCTCCAATCAATGGTTCGCCCGCTCCTCACGCCCACTTTGGGCCAGCTTGGTTGCCGCTGTACGGTGATGTTAGGCAACTTGACCAGCAAGTCAAAGACTCGGCATTAGCTAAATAATATGCAGAGGGAAGCATCGAAGGTTGTCATTACCGTGGAAGAATTTTGCTTGCTCTCAAATCTGAATATGGTCCGCCGTTGACGGTGTAAGAAAAATTGTCATCTTTCGAGATCACAACTCTTGAGCAGCAGATGCCAAGAGCTCAAATGTATTCGTTACGGTTGTTTGTTCATCGCGCTCTTCTTCATCACAGAATGTCAGATGATCTTGTGGCCTTGGAAGCGAGTATTGGGTAGTCATCGGCGACCACAGATTGGAGACCCTGTTCAAAAAGGTAATTCGAGGAGCCGTTCGTCGAGTGGAACATAAACACAATGGAAAATTTGATCCAAGAAAAGCTGTGTCTCTGGCAGCCCTGCCTTGCTCTAGACTTTGAAGGGCCTCATTCCCTGTGGTAACTAAAAAGTCGACTCATATTCAAAAGGACGATCAAAGACTTAACGCAACAAATCGAATAGCTGAGGGAGCAAACCGACACAGATGACCTCTCTGAAAAGGCAGGCGAAATAGCTATTAATATTTCAAAGTACCTAAAGGATCACTACTACGCCTTGATTCCCGCCCGGCGAGAGTTACACCAATCGTAAAAAGAGAGTTTACAGCGCGAAAAAAATCGCGTGAACCATTTCATCAGTTCAGCAGAAGCCATGGCAAGAATATTTTCAGAACGTAAGAAAGTTTCAATGCAGAAAAAAGACTTAGACACTGACTCGATCGTGCGCATTCCACAAACGACATTAGATGCTACGGAGGAGTAACTACGGAAACTTGTGCAGCAACTTGCTTCTTTAGTCGAAAATCCTTTTATTGAGTTTCCTGATTTATTTTTATGGATTTTAAAAAACAAGAAAAAAAGGCATCGGGAAGTTTTTGTTCGCATATAACTAGAAAATCTGTTACACGATAATAAGCCTGATTTATGTGGGCCGAAGGTGAACAAACCCTGGACACTAAAACTTCGTCACTACGACTAAAACCTGGACGATCTCGCTGGTTATTTAGTCGCTCAGGGTTGGTTTGGACTGCAAAGCGAACTGGAGGATTTTGCTGCAGTTTATCCACATTTATTTGCGTACGGTAAGGCTCCAGCAAGCTACTCGAAGTCTGAGGCTCAGGTTGGTTCTCTATCGGAACTCAACGAAGGAAACTTGGACAGAACAGAATTTGTCCGCAGTGGCCCGGCGGGAAGATACAAAGAGAAGAAAGCAAAATACAAGTTTAAGCGAGTCAACACGGAAGTTGCGCAAATGGTTTCTTTGAATTGAAATCAAATGCTTAGTCCTGCTTACTAGCGAAGCATTTGGAGGAAGAAAGTATCACTGTAAGTTGATTTATTCAAAGGAGAGCAACCAAGCATGCTCAAGCAAGTTGCCCTTATATATGTGCGAGTATCTACTGTAATTCTAAAATTTATGACATGTATTAAAATATTTTTAATTGATTAATCCTAACCGAATGCTCGACTTGAGATTTAAGTAACTAAAATTCATCAGTTCTGAAATATTTGAATTAAGCTTAATAACGTCATGGATAACATACTTTGGCTTGTTCTTATGTTATGGGAGAGTACCCTTTGTAGGAGAATGCTTTTCATGGAAGAGTATCCTTCATAGGAGACTGCCCTTCATTTAGGGTACTCTTTATGAGAAAGTATTCTTTATGTGCGAGTCCCATTCATAGGAGAGTACTGTTCTTGGGAGAGTACCCTTCAAAAGAAAGTACTCTTCATAGGAGAGTACCCTTCATAGAAGAGTACTCTTAATGGGAGAATACCCTGTATGGGGGAGCACTTATCATGGGAGTATATCCTTCGTGGGCGAGTACCCTTCATAGAAGAGTACCCTTCATGGGAGAGTATCCTTCATGAAGAGCAAACTTCATTGGAGATTATCCTTTACGTGAGAGTACCTTCCTGGAAGAGCACCTTACATAGGGGAGTACCTTGGGAGAGGGGGAGTACCTCCCATGGGAGAGTATCCTCGAGGGGAGAGTTGTCATTTAAAGGAAGTACATATATTACTTCACAGAAAATAAAGGTTCTAAGTTTTCTCCTTCCCTGGATAGGATTTTAGAATAGCGTCCGGCCTGAACGAGGCCTGGACCTCAGGGCTCAGCTGAGTGGAGTAGAAGCAAGTGGAGTGAGAACCTGTAAATCAAGAATGAACACTGTAAGTAATAAGCGCAGTGATATCACATGGATAAAAACAGGGATAAATTCAAGTTAGATTTGTTTGGTAGACTAAGTGGACGAACAAACTGTTTGCATCACTAATATTTATTAGTAAAACATTTTTTTCTTGGCGGTTAATTTTTATCTCCTAACACATTTTCAGTGACGTTCCTTCTACGAGTTACCAAGTGGAGTCGCTCAGTGTCCCATTTGGGGGAGCAAATTTCGGCTTGGTTTTCTTTCACATATCGATTAGATAAGAATGCTAGTCAACGCCTATAGATCCTTAAAATTGTACCTCTCACCTTAACTCTTGAAAAAGGTCTTAGCTAATACGTGTTTTTGTTGCGGTTAAGATACTGTTCGGAGTCCATTTCTTGTAACGGCATGCAGGATAACAAATTAGACTCATGATAACTCATTTAACATACTTTAACTTTCGTAAATATAATTTTAAGTACGGCATGAGCACCTATAATTTTTCGATCTTGAAACTTTTACTAAAAGTACGTCTTAATATCATAGGACACTGAGAGGGGATGGCGAAATGAGGGAGTGTACAAAATAACGAGCAAATTATACTTTTAGTAGTGAGTTCAGATGTGAATGAATTGAGAGCGAGATAATGAACACCATTGTCAATCTAATAGACTGAAATACGACTAGAATACTGCACAAGTCTTGCTTTACTGCAAGGCGCGTCGTCAAAATTTCCAAGTGAGAACTGAAATCCTAAAATCTTTTTCTCATCAAGTGAGAACTCTGACACCAATTACGATGAATAACTCGCAATTATTCAAGCATTCCTTTTAATACATATACTAGAACATAACGTCATTACCTCGCTTTTTATTAGCTTTACACTAAAATGAGGAAATGTCTGCTTTTCTGGCAGAGAAGGGGGACATTCCGCCACATCCGTCCCCCGTAAACGCACCAAGAAATTGTGTTTGCACCCTCAGTGCTGGCGAGGCGCGGGTTAGATTACGCACGGCAGCTCAAGGTGAAGATTTGACCGCAGCTTTCCAGGGGTGGGGAAAGTTGGACGTCCGCAGCAACCCAGTCGACTACCGAAATCTTCATACTTAAATCAATACAAATATAGGGTTATGACTCCGGGTCTCCGCGACCCAACGGAACACGCTTCATGTACTTACCAGTCGTACAAGTTCATGTAATACATATGTGACACTTTTAACTCGCTGGATTGTACTTAAAACTTTAAAAGATATCAAAATCACTTGCCTCTTTCGCTCACATTTCTTGCTGTAAGTCGGGTAATATTTCACATATCATTGAAAATTCTTTTTAAGAGGTAGGGAGTGAATACCGAATCAGGGTCATTCTTTTATGCTAATCGTACGGAAGTTTTCCGGTTTCAAGCTTACTGAATTGTGATCAATCTACTCTGAAATTTATAATGGAAGTAGCATCACAGTGAGACTATTTAAAGTTCTACACATTCACAATAATTTAGATGCTTTTGAAATATAATTTTCAGTGTGTATTTTTTCTATCAGACACCAAAAAGAAAGGAAAGGTAAAGGTTCAGTGGCAATGTTTCATGAAAATGTAACGGGACGTTGGAGTTACTGCAGCCCCTTGCACCAATTGCAACTCACACCCCTGCACTAAAGCTCAACCCTCGGTCTGCTTCGTTCCTTAACCAAAATATTGCTTTCCAGTGTTCCGTCAATTTTTGTATAGAACGTATGTCAAACTCACAAAAGAAATTTATAAAAGTGTTTACGGAATACCCTTGAGTTTGTCCCCTAAATTGACGCTGTAGGTAAATGTTAAAGTTGGTCGTGGAAGAGAAATCTTTCAGTTTTTTCAAGGTATAAGAAACGTTTCGGTTTTTTCCTCACGGACACCTCGAGTTACAGCACCGAGCCAGACATTTGGACCGTGTCTGCATTCAGGCAAATGCGGACAGACTCGACGGCAGGACTTCTCGTGCTCCATCTTTCTTTTTAGCTCAAACTGCGTGTTGTTTTCTCTAGAGCGGAGCTGAACTGTAAGTTTATCTCGTGATTCGGTAATCGGGCAACGATGTTTAATTTAGAGTTGCAATCGATACGAGGTTCATACCAATTGCGAATTGCATATATTTCACATTGCGATTAAGATTATCTTGGATGCATCGTACCAACTTTGGAGCAATGAGCTTTATTATTTTTGCTCTCATTGCTCAGCTATCAATGCCAGTTTCACGCAAATGAACGTTCATTTAGCCATGACCACAAGAAATTATTTCTTACTCGTGCTTCTTCGAGCGCAGGATGCACACCATTTGAGTCGTTCAGCCATCCATCACTGCTAACGAGTGATTTGTACAAAGCAACCATGGACGACTTTTAGCGATAGCTCCTATTAGTCATACTGCGAGGGCTATGTATTTCCTACCTGAGTAAGTGCGATAATCTGTAAGATTACTAAAAAACGGTACCCAAAATTCCATGAAAGAGACTTGAAGTTTAAGTATTATTACTGACGAATACTACGTTGTTCAGTGAAGAATTATGGACTAAGCACAAAGCAGTCTAGACGCCAAACAACTTATAAAATAATTTTAAGGGAAAGCAAATATCAAAAACGAGTATCTGTGTAATTGAGAAGACACCTAATCAGATAGGTTGTTTACCTGACGTTTGCGTTGCTTCCTTTACCTCACCAGAGCAAGGAAGTTCAGGAGCACCGTGTTTTTAAACAAATAATCAGGATACTTCCAGTGCGCAGTCGCACAATGCAGGAGGGCCTTTTTTATGTTGAGGACACAAAAAACTGCTGTGCTGCAAAGCCACTCCGGGCTGAAGGAAACCCCGAGCTTTTTATTTTCAGGATTCGGTCATAGAGTCTCTCTGCCTATTCTCTGTTTGAAAAAATGGACAGAATTTTTCCCCGGTAGAGACTCGAAGTTTGTATGGGTCGTCATCTGATTACACATACGTCGCCTGCTGGTAATAGAGTCGGTCATATACATATGTTTTCAGCCCCGACTGCAGGCAATAGGGTTAATCATGTACACATGTTTTCAGCCCCGACTGCAGGCAATAGGTTTAATCATGTACACGTTTTCAGCCCCGACTGCAGGCAATAAGGTTAATCATGTACACATGTTTTCAGCAACGACTGCAGGCAATAGGTTTAATCATGTACACATGTTTTCAGCCCCGACTGCAGGCAATAGGGTTAATCAAGTACATATGTTTTCAGCCCCGGCTAGAGGTAATGAAGTCACTCTGCACAAAGGATGACAAGAAATTCAAAGAGGACCCTGGGACCTTCATATACGAACTGCGAGAAATATTGCCATAGGTACCTACTGTAAATCAACATGCAAATTGTTTTTTATTGTAAAGAATATCAAATGTTCATGTAAGAATGTTGTTCATGTTAAAGAAACTTTTAACTTTTCTCGTGAGCTGTGTTAGAACTCCTCCTCCCTCCTTTTCAAGGAAGCATTTAGGTCTCCTCATAAATCCTCCCCATTCCCACTGCCTAGAAATGTCGCTCTGGATGGGGAAGTCGCGTCATTTGGGGGATTCCAACTGTGTGGCGCGCGCCATCGGTGTGATGTGGTCTACCACAGCCTTGATGTGTGGGCGTGGCCGAGCTCGGCCAGTCAATGGGGGAGCGGGTTTCTAATATCTGTATTAAAGATTTTTAACCCGTTCTCCGGCAAGGATGAGTCAACTCGTCTTGAACTAATTAGTATTTCTCAACTAGAATACGCGAACTTGACAGTGGCTAACTCGTTTTTCCTTGATCTCTCCTGGTATAAACCGACGATTTTCGAGTGTACTCATTGGAAATCTAGCAAAAATGAAATTCATCTGAATATATGCAGCTCGTTTTCGTCTGAAAGCTTGCCGAGATGGGAATTAAACTCAGTGTAAAATGAGGAACTAACTGATTCCAATTAAACATATGCTGTAGAATAAATGAAAAAAGTATATTATACTGTAAATTTCAAGTCACAAGTAAAGTGTATGTATGGATAGCGTAAGCTGGAAATGCTTGGTATTTTTAACTCGGCAGTTTGCAATTGATCCACACCTCAAAATTTAGCATGGAACCATAGCAGTATCGTAATTTTTACAGGGTGACTTCTCTCGTTTTTTATGGGAATCCACTGTATTGTATACCTCCGTTAACTTCGGGCGTGTAGGATGTAATATTTGTAACTTATTTATTATATTATTCATTCATTAAATGTTATTTTAAACAAACCCTCTCAAATGAGCTAATGAGTTGAATGTTCAGGCAGAACTTGAACGCAAAAAATTTGCATTCTCAAGATCTGTTGTTGCGCCGCAGCCCACAGCGCTTGCTTCTAATTACGGAGGAAATAGCGATCAGGCGCTAGGCGTGCTGAGGAAGCGAATGCCTTTAGCCTTTAATAAGCACTGGTTTCCTTCCTCACTCTGAGCTAATATCAATACTTACACAGGTCTCACAGAAAACTAAGTGTTTGATTGACTAATAATGCTGCGTTCAAGGCTGCATTCTTTCTGAAGTTTCATTGCCAAAAATTCCAATAGAAGTATTTGAAAGTTCACTTTTAAATTTAAAAATTAGATAGCCCTTAAAAACTGCAAATTGAATTCCTTTTTATATTCAAAATCATTTTCCTTATTTCTCTAATTGAGACTCGAGAACATTTTGAATAAGTTAAAAACGTTTGCGATGTTTGACGAGCGATGCAGGAATGGCGTTCGCAGCTTCAATTTCCGGCTCGCCCGTACCGGTCCTTGACCGTCGGATTACTTCGCTCGGGTGAAATTCGTGGGCGATTGGGAGGTCGTGTAAACTGCACGTCATTTCCCAAAATGCACTGTATTTAGCCATACGAAAAAAATACTACCATTTTAAAGAAAGTTGATTCTGTTATAGATCCGTTGTAAATTCGCTCACGTGTTTGGTTCCTTCGATTGGAAACAGCCTCGAGGTTTCATTTGTGAGCCTATTTGGTAATGATTTGATGACATACTAAAAGCCTTTGTTTTATGCGGAATCAAGCCCTATGTTTCTGTTTTACAGGAGTCGGGTGACTTCTTTGTGTGTGGCAGTTTTCCACTCATTCGCTTGGCAGTTTTTCGAGTGAAGGAGTGAACAAAGCTTAACGTTTGTACACCGAAAGGGGCTCCTGGATTACTAGTAATAATGGTATGAAATGCAATTTAGGTATGTTTTATATAACACTTTGTGCTAGCCTACCTCAATACACTAAAATGATTCGTTGTTTTGCGGATATTCTACTGTACATCAACCTAATATTATCTCAAAATAACCAGCAGAACTCGCAGGTATTACCTTCAAGGAATCTTTAACTGTCGATAGTCTAAGTTCGTGTTAGGGAAAGATAGTTGCAATAAACTTTATGATCCAGCTAGTCTGTAAAATGCATAGCAGCTTTTATTAAAAATATTCGTAAGAATTACTTCAACTATTGCTAAGCATCATGTGATTGAAAATTCGTCTGGGAATTTATTTAAATCTGATATTCGTATTGGCAAGCGCTTAGGCCAACTTTTTCTGCGTACCTCACACGTATCCTGGTCATGGAAAAATACTTCACACCAAGAGCGATAATTAAGCAAAATCCTCAGAGCCAAGCAATAGACAAACATATAATAAAGACGACTTAGCGCATCGTCAGATTCGCGCAGCAGTTGCTTCACACTCTGACCGTTATTCACAAAGCGAAGCGTTGGCGCTCTTAGGTAATGTCAATATTTGCTTAATGCTTCGGAGCTGTAGCCAACAGCAGAAGTTCGAAGGGAAAAATGTTGCTTTGATTGTGGTGTTCAATAGGTACATGGGAGCCGTAGCAGGAATAGAATGGATTGAAATAGATTAGAATAGAATAGAGTGTAATTGAATAGAATAGAATGGAATAAAATAGAATAGATTAGATTGGAATAGAAAGGAACAGAATGGAATAGAAAGGAACAGAATGGAATGAATAGAATAAATTAAAATAGAATAGAACAGAATAGAATAAATGGCACTAGCAATGAGTCGTGAGGCTCATTCTTGGGTTTCTACCCACGTTCCGTGCCGTTATAGGTCCAGTTATTTTCAAAATTTCATGTTAATATTAATGTTTACAAGAGCTTATGAGAGTCTTTAAAGTTATCAAAGATATTGATGTGACTTAAATTTTCATCCTATTTGTTGAGTATTGTACGTATGTATTTTTACTTACAACACATGCCTGAAATCGCATTCACGTCGGCGCATATGATCTACCGAAGGCTAAAAATGAATATGTCAAATACTCTATCACTATTATGAAGTTCTTATTCATTTATACTTAAGCAAGCAAAAGTAAGTTTTAGATTCGTTTTAGCCTCATCGCCATACCTCTTAAAAGCCTCTTGTAAACAAGCATGGCCCTGTTGATGCAAGATAAAAATGAGGGTGTACTTTGCTCGACAAATTCGATGAGCCATAGAGCTCGAAAAGGCCATGCAGTCCTCGACCTCGCCGAGCCTGTCTTGGAACTATAGACTAATGTTGAGTACCTAGCTCCTTTATATGGTCATCAGGCAGCTAAATGTTTTCGTTGGATCTCACCACTGAAACCCTCGGTGTATCCTCCCGAGGATATTTTTTCTTCACGTCAGTTGTAGTGGCCCATGTTTCGCTCACGCGGCCATTGAAATACTTAGTGTGTTTTTCAATGTAGGCATACCTTTTCAGTGCATGGGTTCTTTTCTCACACATACGCTCGGATAATTCTCAAGAAAATGAAGTCGATACACATAATTTTAGAGCATTTTTTATT
This sequence comes from Orchestia grillus, assembly GCA_014899125.1. Classification (NCBI taxonomy): domain Eukaryota; kingdom Metazoa; phylum Arthropoda; class Malacostraca; order Amphipoda; family Talitridae; genus Orchestia; species Orchestia grillus. The sequence goes on along the minus strand of VOMN01068255.1, from coordinate 27,463 downwards.
GTTCATTGCCTTAATCTTTTGTTGGATACCTTCATTTCCCATGAACCATTTTACGAAACTGTAGCAGTAATCTCACCCTGAAACTATCTCCATGTTGTACTCACTCCAAGATCACCGGACTTCAACGCTACTTTCATTTGTTTCTATGTTTGGCCCCTTTTTAATACTCTAACTCGCAATTCACTCTCGGCAACTTGAAAGCCTTCGAATAGAGAACTAATAAAAATGTAGATGATTATTTTAATAACCATCGTTCATCCGAATAATTTATTACGATACATTTATGGGTATTTAGAAACCATCGTTGACATAAATTGTCTTATGAATTCATAATACTCGAGTATTGTTAGCAGCGCATACCGCAAAGAGGACCTCAAAAATAATACGCAGTGAAGAGCAGGTAAAACGTATTTTTGCGTTGGTTTTCGTTCCCTAAGGTTAAGGAAGCGCAGCTTCGTGTTGACGAAAGGACGCGTTCCATGTCACAGTAATCAGGTGTTTTGCAGTGCTTCGCAAAGCCTTCAAATTTTTGCCGTTAGTATCTGTGAGTACGTCTAGATGTGTGATCAGAGACTGCAAACGAATGCCGTAAATCTTCTCTAGGACCTTGACTCAGACTCTGGTCGGACACCACGCTTCGGCGAAAGCAAACAGAAGAACACCCATCGAACAGCTGCTGTGTGGTCACGATCGCTAATGTGGTGTTGAAACCGCATTGGTGTGTTTATGTAATCCTACTGATTGCATGGAGAGATGTGACTTACAGGACAATAATTTGGCGGAAAATAATTTTAATGTAATTTTTTGCCTGGTTTAGTTTCATTTTAGCAATAAATCCTATTTTCTCTATCTCATTCAAGAATCTTTAAAATCATGGATCAATTAGATGTATCATCACCCCTTGGATAGTGTCAAAATGTATTTCAGCAGCTTTTCTAACAGTACTAATTACATTTTAGAGGTATTCATATGATGAAACAACGTATCCTAGAGTGCTCGTAATTGAACTGTATTAGTATTTGAATCATTGTTTCAAATGTTTACCTTATTAGAAGTGTAACCCGAGTCCTGAAGAGAAACACACGCAAAGATGACTTCACGAGAGTGTCTCGATGAAGCGGCTGTATTGTCAAGGAAAATTATGCACGCTCGGGGAGTAAAACTCCAGGCTGTCTAAAATACCAAAAAGAGAAAATAGCACGAAGGGAAGCTGACATAATTGCAGGTTTTATTAGCTCCCGACGCTGCCATTTACCCAAATTTTCTCGGTACTTGGAGCGACAGCGTTTTTAATTGCACTATTTACAAGCATCTTCACTCCCAATCTCATCTGATGCCCTTGTAACTCAACTAAATTAATGGTACAAACAATCGCACGTGTAAAAAAGATGAATTGAGTGAGCCTCTTATGTCTCTTATAAATGAAGGATATTCATAAGTACTATCATTGTGACCTGGATGCTTTAAATATGACCTGGGGGACCTGGATAGCCTAGTGGGTAAGATGCCAGAGTGCGATTTGAGAGATCGCGAGTTCGAGTCCTCCTGGCGCTAGGTTTCCCACTAAACCCAACTTAAAAGAGGTTCCAGCTGATGCTAAGGGTTATCCTTCCGAGAGACTAGCATCCTGTCCGAGATGTGATGTAATCATCCTTTCCACTTAGTGCTACAGAAACAGGGTATTAGCACTGACCCCAATGGCTTTCATGGCTACCCAAAAGGGAACTTTTCCATTTCGTCAACGAGTCATGAATGCAAAAACAATCATCACTCCCATTATTCCCTACGAAATCAAGGGGAATTTTCATTCATTGTGATTCGCATTATGTTTACATTTTGTGTACAAATAGTAATATTAATATTTACTGGTTTCAAAAAGTCTTCAAACGCTTACCGCCTTTAAATTCAAAAGAGTTGAAAAAGTGGATTTTGTAAATATTTCGCAATTATACTAACTGACTTAATGGTATGTATTCAATGCCTAATCCTTCAATCGTTCCTCTTTTCCATAAATAAAACTTACACGAACATAGGCCTATGGAAACTCCATGAATTGAAACATCATAAACTGTAAATCGAGTCGCGGTTTCTTAATCTCATTTTTTGCCGGCCCACAACACTACGACGTGTTTTCCTTCTTTAAATCTAGCGAATAACTTTAATTTGCTTCATTATATCAATAAAGAACATCTCTGGTCTAGATAAAACAGGAGAGCAGGAGGGACTTTCCCGGAATGATGCAGCGCAAAGATCCGGTACACCGGGACGTTAAGCCCAGTCAAGCATGGTACGCACACCTACACACCCCCACCCGACCGCCGCAAGGGCAGGTCTGTTGTGACGTAACTGCCCCAGAGTGTATGTATAGGTGTGACCCTCGTGGTTCCTGCCAGTCTCGCTCAGCGCACAAGTCGGAAGGTCGGTGCTCTGCCCCGCTGGAAAACACCGCTGTTCTTTAGTTCCTTGTAAAAAGTACAGAGGAAGGCAATTTTAGTTAGTCGATGTTACCAAAGGTTATGCCGTGGCTACGACTGTACTGTTACTTGTTAAAGAGTATTTATTCATATTAGGAAATTCGTTTGATAGGGAATTTTCTTTTAAATTTAGTCAATATGATCATTTGAATTAATTTTTGTTGACAATTTATTGACACTCGGACGGCTTGTTAAATCCTTTTACCTGAGGAATACCTATTAATATAACTAATATATGAATAAATTTAAGGAACCAGAATTTACTGAACAAAATATTGGGGCGCAATGCATGTAAAGTAAACTTAAGAAAAAAAAATCATGTCCAAAATTGAGGTAATATCAACACTAAAATATACCTTTGTGCATCAAGCTGAATGAATCCTATTTGCTACATGTGCCAAAAGTACAAGTTTGAACTAACAGAACCGTACAACTGGCGTTATAGCAAGCGCGACAGACCTTACTCCATGTTCTAGAATTTGAGGTATATGGTCACAAATCAGTAATGCAACCTTAAATATTAGAGTACTGAACTAAACTTTAGCCTTAAATATCATATTACTAAGCCAAACGACAACGACAACCTTAAATATCATTTCATTAAACCAAAAAGTAACCTTAATAAATACTATAGTACTGAATCAAATGGCAACCTTAAATATTATAGTACTGAATCAAACGGTATCCTTGAATATAATAGTGTTAAACCAAACGGTAACCTAAAATACTTTAGCATTAAGCCAAATGGCTTAAAGCTACACCTTAATAGACCAAAACCATTTGAGAAAAGGAGCCGAAAAGTATCTCATTACTAACGTGATTGTATATATCACTAGTTTTTCCATAACCGTTGCAAAGTTAATAGTCATAGAAACACACGTACCTACAAATACATTTGCTTAACTGAAACGAAGAATACTGACTGATGTTTAGTGCACTCTTGCTCAATTATGAGAGATAAAACTCCAAGTCGTTTTATGAAAGAGAAAGTTGTTTTGAAAGATAGACGGTGAAAGAAAACAGGCGATCGATCGCAATACAAAATTCCTCGCAGAACCATTTCCGATCCCGGGCCATTCAAACTTTCTTTTTGCGTAAAACAAACTCCTCATGTAGTTTCACTCAGAATAACCGAAGCCATTACCTGCACCGTAGCCATATTCATTAAAACGATCGTAAAACATGCCGTGGTCGTTATTACGGTGCTCCCCCGGCGCTGCCCTACAACATTTAATTCTTCATATCTGTACTGAAAAGAAGATTTTAAGTCTGTGAGTTTCAGTTCTTGTGACTGAATGAGAGTTCAGTTTTGACAGCTTCCCAAGGTTAACTGCAAAGGAGTGCTGAATAGTTTAATGTATCCATAAGCAAACCCGCATTTAAGGCAGAATTATAATGATTTAAGAATTAAACTAGATTTCATTCCTAAAACTTTTGTTCAGTGCTTGCTCACCTACTCGGTCATTAAAATATTTGCTCTAATAAAGTTAATTACCTGATTTTAACATCATTCTTTGATATCAAGCCGTAAGGTGATGGAGCTTTTCACTTTTAAGCAAGTACCATTATAGAGGTTTTTGAATAGGATAAATTTGTCAAAGCCAAAACTGAATTCGAAGGTTTTAATGATGTTATAAAAAAAACGACAGCAAATGCCCTCATTTTCTATCTGCTAATATCGTACAAACTTACTTTGTACCGCTAAATAAATGTGAGCCTTGTTCAATTCCAAAGATGTTCTAAGCTTTACAGGACCTAGGTGCTTAAACGTCAAAATCCCATGCTAGCATTTTTAATTTCCTTAAGAATTCATGTCCTTCAACAGTAAGTAAGGAACATAAGTAAATCATTTTTTTTCTCACCTATCCAAAAAAATTCAGTGTATTTTAACATGCCGAAAGTTTTCCCTCATACAAAAAATTTGGTTCTCCCAACTGCAACGACGAATATTAATTCGCAGAGCTGTAATGATTTTAAAAGTACCTTTTACGACAACTAACTATTTATAAATTCGATCACAATTTATTATTAACCTAAATTTTTGGGGAAGAACTTGACTGATGCACGTTCAAAGCTAAGCAATGAAAGGTAGTCTCATCTTGCGACTCAGTTCAAACGATCTCAATCGGAAATCATCGACTTCAATATTAACATGCTGTAAATCAAAGTTCCAATGAGAATCTCTGTCTTGATTTCAATGACAAACCATGACTGTCAATCCTCTTTGCCTGACATGGAAATTTGCTCTTCTTTTTAACTTTTCACCATAAAATGCGGATGTCCCATAGAATAGGCCATCCCTGTCGCCAGCATGGGTGGAATACGCCCCGCTCCGGAAGTGCTCCGGTTTTGGATGTGTTGGGTGTCCGGTGTTCCCGAGTCAAATTAATCAAATTCCGAGCTAAATACTACGTGAAGGCGCAAAACCGAAGCTAAGACCATTAATGTATTGACAAAATTATTTATTTTTCAATCTGCAAATTAGTCATTGAGGCTAAGATGTGAGTCAATTCGTTCCTGGAAGTTAAATCTGTTCTGTATCCTAGCTGTTCATGCCCACGGTAGTTTCATGCTTCACCTTCACACATTTTCATGGTATTTTTATTCAAAATGTGTTTTCAGGGTCATCTTTTTAAACTGATTAGGCGGTAATACTTGAATTTTTGAGTCTCCGCATCGAGCACGCCTTCCAGACTTGAGAAGATGAAGGGAGTCTCTGTCTCTTGGGCAGTCACGTGAGTACAAATCCAATAGTATTAGAAGTACTTGATCCATGTTTCGTTATCGAGACTGGCGACCCCAGGGGAGCACTGTTATCTTAGCTTCAAAAAGGCCTTCGGGGCTTATATCTTTCGTGGCCATTTTACTCCCCATACTTGTATCTATCTCGTCTGTCTTTTTTAATATTCTTTCTTAACTTGCTGTTTCAATGCACATGGGATCCTATTTAGGAACACACCTTGTACATAGACTCAGTTTTTCCCAGTCAATACTATATGGCATCTTCTCTTTCGGTGCTACATATAGTCTTGAGTCACTGAAGCACAGCAATCTATCCCACTACTACTACTGTTAGTAGTACTTATCTGTGTTTCATCATTGCAAAAATGAGAATGCACGCCAAATGATATCTCATCTGAAATCACCGAAGTATTTCGAAAGGGAAGAGAACATAGCCATAAATTTTTCGTGCCATCAGATTTCGTGTTTCGGTGACTTTCTGTAAGGCAGAGAATGTATTGCGGTACAGGCTTGTCATGCAGAAATTTAACTTGGTTTTGTTACTTCTACCATCAGATTTTGAAAAATTTTACTCTGTGATAAAGACTCTCTTATTATTTCTATATCAAATAATGCGAAACTTAACGTAGGTACAAACGATTAATTTCCTAAGCCCATACAGCAGCGAAAACTGGTGCATAGCATGGTTGTAAAGAGAAACAAGATTTTAAAATCGGTCGTGAAAAATATTCCAGCTCTGAGAAAATTTCTGGACGTATAACCATTGAAAAGTTAGACAAAAATCTTATCAGTATTTGTGATCATATCGCAGTATTCACATACTATATAAAGCCATTTTTGTCCTATTCGCCTGTTTTAAATTGAACAAAGAAACGAAGTATGGAATTTGCAGCAGTAATCCTAAAAAAATATTTTGAGCATGGTAACGTTGTTCAACGAGGTTTGTCGAGCTCCAGTTTTTGGCTCTCAAGTTTCCAGCGTTTCTGATATCTTACTGTGTGAGGAAGGAGTGGTAATGCTTGGGAAAATGAGAGTAGACTGGTAAATATATGAATCAGCACCGACGTTGGAGGGTTCTGTTGTGATTTTTATTTGTTTTAGCAATCAGGTTTACTTGTAAAAAACAAATTCTGTGACTTCGTGAAATCACTTTCGCATATGTGAAGAAGTGGAATATTAAAATTTAAAGGAGCAAAACACAGAATTCACGAGTTTTGGGTTTTGACTTGACACTTTGACCGTAATTCTCGGTACAGGTAAAATTTCATGTCGCCAAATACTTCCTTTGTGAATTTAAAAATGAAGGATTTTTTAAGATAAATTTTGCATTCCTATCAATTTCCCCTCTGATCTTAACTAGCATATGCGAATAATAAACGCAAATTTCATAAAAACTTGAAAATTTGCATTTATGTATTTCATCGCTAGGTTAGGTTAGACAATCGCGTGTACCATAGACGGCGCACGTCGCGGTCAAAGTGTTAATTTAAACTTCGTCTTCCTCTAAATCGTGCTGACAATCAAATTACGGGTGTCTTGCGTCATTTTCTTTACTTAACCTCACGTTCGTTTTTCATGTAAGCATTTTCCATCAATGATCTTCCGCGTACCTCCAATGTACTGTAGTTTGATCCCTTCGAATTAAATGAAGCTCAGCGGTGAATATGACAGAATGAATGGAAATGGTAAAGTTTCCTGGGCGCCCTAATTTTTTATTATTCTACTCGTTCAAAACCGATTCGAAAGTATAAATTGTGTAATAAGTGACAAACTTCAGGTAATTTTTAAGACTGTCCTATTTGAACCTAAGTTATCAGCTGGTTTGCTCTTTATACTCGTTCCCGGGGAATACTTATTGCCGTTTTGAGGTAAGTTTTCTATTTCATTCGTAATCGTAAATTTACTGAATCCCAGATATTTTTATAGTAATATATTCTGAACTTATTTGTCAAAAAATACGTTTAGATATCATTTCTCATACCATGAACAAATTCAATTGTTATTCATGTTTTAATGCGTTGTGACTCCAAAATATTTTTATCGCACGTGTTTTTAACTTGTTTTTGATACATAAATCGCACGCAAGAATAATTAGCGCGGTGAAGGTTACTGAAAGTCTCAGAAGTCTGTGGTTGTCTTTCCATGTTTTTTTTCCATGACTGAACTTTTAAATACCGCAGATCATTTGAACGCTATCTCAAGGAAGAAGTTATTTTCAATATCATTTTAGGACTAAACTAGTTTGTCATTTTTCAAGTGACTTTTTTATTGAGAAGCAGGGAAAAGAAATGATTGATAACGAGCTACTAAGTCTTCATCAAGTACCGTAATTACTATCGATGAAAGTACGTGGTTTATAATCAAGTTACACGTTTACTGTAGTTTAACCACAACCTGGTTTCACCAGCGATTTGTGATTGTGTAAATCTCACTCCAGGCATTATTTTTCTCAGAAATTATGCAGAAACTCTTTAGTGCATATCAAGAAATACTCTACAGCGCTGAGTGTGGGATCATCATTAATTTTATGTTCCGCAAGTCCGTGGCAGAATTAATGATGGGAGTACTTCCTTTCTCTCTTCGCTACATCTTCCAGTCAATTTTACAATTTTTGTTACCGTAATGTGTTGAGAGAGTAAAGGAAGCTCACCATCTTGAACAGCTTACCTGAAATTTTAGAATTGGAAAGAAATGTAGCTGTCTTTCATATGCTCTTTAAAATGCCGTATCACTCAACGGTAATGGAACAGACCTGCTTTGTCATGCTCAATTCAGGTATTCTTAGGACAGACGGTGAAAGTTCGTGAATGATTTACAAGTTCATGGAGTTTTTATGCGCTCTTAGGCAACATTAATTACGTAGTCGTAGGTGAAGTGTCACTATCATTCTCTGGGCTCCTGCCTGAAGGTAGCGGCTCTCCGTATACATAGCTTGAGTCGATCTTACAAAGCCAGTAAAATGCAGCTTCGATGCAAGCTGCCCCAAGGCTTTTCGTAAGCAAAATTAGACAGGCACTGGAAACTAGATCCAGTCCGTGGAAATTGCAACCATGACGTTTGCAAACCTAGACCCAGGAGAATGGGGTCGGCCAAGCTCGAAATTGTATAAAGTGGGCGTGTTTAAATAAATCGTTATTTGTGCGAGCCGGCTGAGAGAGGCCACTGAGGGTCAGTTTGTGTTCATTCTAACGTCAGTTTGTTAATTTCATGTTGGCTCAAGCTTTCGTCTAATCTGCATTTCTGAGAATCATCTTCTTGAGCCCTTCATACATTAATCTTCTTTAAAATCCCCACTTGAAAAGCTTAGCCAGACGTCTCGGCAAAGGTAGGTCAGTTTTATACCAATGCATGAAGATTTACCCTGCAAATATGAAAGAAGTGTAACCTAAGAGTTGAAAAGCTGTTGAATCACTCAACATACTTTTACGAAATACGCTAGCAATTATAGTAATCTGAGTCTTGAGTTCTGGTTCTTAGTCCGGCTTCGAGTAAATTTTTGAACTGTTGTGTAAAGCGCAAAACCGTCTAGGAAATGGGCTTCGGTTAGTGCCCGTTACCCTCACAAGCCAAACGCGTTCTGCGCGTATTGGGCCAACGAAGGGGCTCCGAACGAAGCAATTCACTCCATTACTGCGTGTTTTTCAACACTCGTATTTCACTTGGGCTTAAAGAAGCTCCTCTTACTCGAGTTATTAAATGAACTGCAACGATTAATCTGAGTAGGAGAAAGAACAAACACGAATCAAGTATGTCTGCTTCAAAGCACGAAAGAGTCGCCGAATTCAAATTTAGGCCCGTGGAACCCGAGTATGGAACAATTTGAGTGTGGAACAATCTGCACGAGTTTGGAACAACCTGCGTGCATGAGAAACAAACTGCGTGAATGTGGAGCATACTACGTGAGTGTGGAACATCCTGCGTGAGTGTGGAACATCCTGCGTGAGTGTGGAACAACGTGCGTGAATGGGGAACATCCTGCGTGAGTGTGGAACAACGTGCAAGAATGTGGAACCACGTACGTGAGTATGGAACAACCTGTGTGAGTGTGGAATAACCTGTGTGAGTGTGGAACAACCTGTGTGAGTGTAGAACAACCTGCGTGAGTGTGGAAGGAACACCTGCGAGAGTGTGGAAGGAACAACCTATGTGAGTGTGGAAGGAACAATCTGCGTGAGTGTGGAAGGAACAATCTGCGTGAGAGTGGAAGGAACAACCTGCGTGAGTGTGGAAGAAACAACCTGCGTGAGTGTGGAAGGAACAACCTGCGTGAGTGTGGAAAGAACAACCTGCGTGAGTGTGGAAGGAACAACCTGCGTGAGTGTGGTACCTGACGCACGGAATAGCACAAATATCTTGTTTCCCGCATCCCATGTACGCTATGGAATGCTAAGTTACACAATGTGAACGCAAAGTTACATGAACGATATCACCTTTTCATGTAACTTACTGCACATGAGACTGATTTACGGAAACAGGTTTTCGTTATGAAATAAGTTTTGCACATTTTCCTGAACTTGCAATGCCACAGTAAGGTCTGGAACTGCTATTTACGGCGCGTCGTTCATCATGACCAACATTACCTCACCTAGCAATTATAGAGCAGCCGCGACATTTTTTGGAAGTTGTTGTTGGAAAAGTTTCACAATTATACTTTCTCTACTTCATTGACTGTTTTTCTGTTTTGTGTAATTTGGTGTTCTAAAGGCTATGTGTCATATTTAAGGGTTGTTAGAACAACGCACATTTTTGAGCGGCCGCTGCCAAATTAGAGCAACTCTCGGGGAAGATCACTATCTAACATGCGTTGAAGTTCCCACGCTAGCGTAGCGGCATCGCTGTTGCCAGTCGCATTTCCTGGACCGTTTCGGAAACAACCAAATCCATAAGTCAATTTGACAACCCTGACCCTTTTCAAAAGCTTGTGTCTGGAATGAGCCAACCCTTCTCTCCGTACATGTGCATGCTAATGGAACTCCATTACCAACATCACTCAGCGCAGTTGATGCATGAAAAACGTTTAAGCGCTGGTGAATATCTTTGAGGAAGTATTACAGGGTTGAATAAAGCTGCCAAATTTTCATAATTTCCAAAAACTATGAGAACATACTTGTCAGTTTAAGTTCAGGAGTGAGATCATTTCTCACTTATTATCACGGGAAGAGGCGTTAATGTCTTGATTCAAGGTACGAAAACAGGGAACGTAATGAACCATGTGTTAATAATTTCGTTTTCTGAAGGTTATCGCTTCATATGCATCAATCCTAGGCTTAGCCATACAGTCACCCGCTGAGGCCTTGTAAGCTTAAGCAAATCAGGATTTGAATATAAAATTCATTCTGAATTCAAGAGACGAATGTTGGCTGCTCCGCCCATTTGCGTCAAGTTTATGAGGGAAAATTTGATTGTTCAATAAAATATGACTGAGACATGGAAAGTATCACACTTCTAATTTAATACTTAGCGCAGCAAGCTTTTGCATCACTTCCTTTTTTTGTCGTCCTGTCAACTTTGAATCTTTTGACTACAAACCTCGTTGAAAAACTATTATTCAAATTACCGCAACACGTCCGGAACGATGGTTTTGTCAGAGACCCAATGTTGAGGAACACAGCTCTCGAACTCAAGGCTGCATTTTGTCACTCGCTGTGAACACCAAGCCTGATCGCCGCCAGCGCGAGACCTGTTTTGGAAAACCATTCATTAATTTTTTTTTTGTATTTAGTGTTACGAGTTCAGCCTTACGGGCATTAGTGGACGTTGGAAACCGTGATGAACTTTTCATCGGCAATGTGAAGGGAAGTGTGAAGTGTTCTCTTACAGATAAAGACTTTCACTTTTGAGACTGAAATGTGCCCCGTTATTGCAGAGGTTCCTGCTCCTGTACTAGCGACTGAAAGTTTCATTACTCAACTTAAACGCTTTCTAATCGATTGGTTTCTTTAATTTTTTATTGGTTTCTTTAATAAAGATTCACACCGGTGTACGGTGTGCTATGAAAAAATATCCCTTTTGGCCTTGTAATAGTTATTTACCAAACTTTGTTTGAGCGAAGCGAATCTGCCACAGTATTGGACTGAAGACTCCTTGGGGGGCATAAGATAGGCCAAAGGCAGTAAGGTTAAGTTAGTTAGGTCTGTCTATCCTATGTTATGGGAACAGGTGACCTAAGGGGGGCATTGTTAGGTCACCTCAGGTATAGCTAGACCTTCGGGACTTTCATCGTTAATGCTCACTTTGCTTCTTCTAATTTTCATACGTTCTTCACCATCTCTTCTTTGACTTTTCTTCCTCTTCCTTCTCAACTTGGTGTTTCTATGCGTAGAGAATCTTGTGTAGGAACATACGTGAGCATAAATTCCACGTTTTAAGACAATATTAAATGGTCCCTTTTTCTCTTCGCTCTCTTTAAATTTCTAATTCATCATGGAAAAAAATATCGCATTTAAGAAATATGGCTATAATGTTATAATCTTGTCTCACACGAAGGTGCAATGAAGTAATGGACGAGGTAAAAGCTCGCGAAAGTAGCTCAAAGTCATTGGGGATAATTGAATCTGATGATCAATCTCAAATGTCTATGGACGAGATACCGTTCAAGTTGCGATAGGTTGTCCAAGAGTGTAAAAAGCTGAACGCTTTTAAATGCCCTTCGAATTCTAACGGCTTTGCAATAATGAAGTTCTTAATATTTTCTCGACCGCAACCCTGAGTGTCTGAGGTCACCTCTGTAACAATAACGACGTGCATATGGTTCTGAAGGCCTCTCCTCAGCCTCGTTCATGCACGACGACCCTTGCCTACTTAGGCGTACATGTCTGTCATCAATTGTGCTCGTTGCAATCAATGAATTTGGGTTAGAATTGTTCTTCGGGAGGGTTTTTTAGGTGCACCATGAATGCATTGTGTCCTCGGGGGCCGCACTGAGTTGTAGGAGCATGCTGATGACGTGCATTTTATTTTCGTCCATATGCAGTTGTTTGAGGTAATGCTTCATTTCTTAAGGAGGGGGAGGAGTGATAGCCACATACTTTAAAAGTCATTTGAACTTGTTGCAAGCGTTTTTTTGGCCTCAGTCTTTGTAGTTTCATAAATATTTTATTAAGCTCTCCGTTCGCTTTCGTGAGAATGATTAGCTCATCGCATAATTCATTAGTTAATCTACATGCGTACGTGCGTTTAATGTTGTTATTCTCGCTTTTAATTTTAATCTTTTATCTCCTCAAATATAGTATCCTTGGAATGATATTTTGACTCATTTTGCCAGTCATTTTAATTGGCTGGATGGCAAAGTACTGCGTATTTCATTTTCTAAACTACTGCGGGTAGGCGCACATCAGGGAACTGTTTTTCAGAGTATCTTTTGGTTAATGTACGTAACTTTTAAATGAACGAATGCTGTTATTTCTTCATTTGTGAAATATCTCTAAGTTACAGAATTTGGATCCGAAGTGCGTTAGGAAACGAATACTCCTGTGATACTTCGAATCTTGGACGACGGAAAAGATACTGCGATACGATCGCCTCCAGGTTGAAGAGCTCAGGCACGCCAGTTCAGGCTGGGTAGGGCAGAGCTCTTCTTCTGTAACACGACTGCCTGGTGCAAGTGAAAGCAGGAAAGTGGAAATGCAAGACTGACTCTGAGACCACAGGGGAGAGTCTGGCAACACGGGAAAGACCTATCACCAGCATCACTGCCTGCTGTTTGCAGCGCAGCAGAAGATGCCGTTACAGTTGCTGCGTGATGTTGATAGCCAGCAGCGTTCATGGTTCTGTGATTGGTAGTTTTGCTTTCGTAAGAGTCTGCTTATGAGCGTAAGCTGCTTTGCTTATGCGATTTAGATTATCGCAATTTTCGCTTCCCTATGCCTACCCCTATTTTGTGAATACTGTTGTCGCAGGGAAACGTAGTTAATTCAATAGCATTGATTGCGCTGCTATTGTTGGGAGCTAAAGTTTGAAGGGTCTGTTATTCTTAACGTTTGAATCGGCTGCTGCTGTTACCTTTGTTGTTCTTGCGGTGCTTGCTCTCATGCCATTTTGAACTGTTTTCGGTGATTCCTTTGAAGAAGCTCCAATTATTTTTGTTAATTCTTCAACATTCATGATTCAACTTTCTTTTGATTCGGAAACATATCCACGTTCTCGGTTTTCGTTCTTAGCTAGTAAAAATGTGAGTCGCGCTCGTACCTTAAGTAGAAGCACGGTGAGTAAATTTTAAAAAAAATTCTTTTACTCAAATGTGCGCGCTCGAATGACAAAAACTCGCAAACTTGATGTTATTTCAACCCTGGAATTTTATCCTTTGGTTTCACATTCCCCCGTAGTTTTTTTTCATTTTTTCCTATGGATTTAAGACTCAAAAGTCTCTTTCACGTAACCTCAGATTTAGGGTTACCATTTCAGGACCAAGCAACGGTTACGTGCAGTATTCCTGGTCGTCAACGGAACAAGAAGTTCTTGTTTTATCTAGTGAACCGTCTGTCTTCGAAGCGCTGGGTCCAAAAGACGCTTGTAATTTTTATTTTTCAGCCCTTTGCATTATTTGTGTCTGCGAATTTCTCGTGACTTGTACTGTAGTAAAAAAATAGTTACACGTAGATGATAGCCAATTAAGAAAAACATTTGGTCCATTGGACCGAGAGGATAATTGACATTCATTTTCCTTGCAAGACAGTTCAAACCGGTTAACTGAACTGACGGTTCAAACCGTTTTAATCTTCCCCCTCCCCCTCCAAACCTGAAGGACTCCAACATCTGTCGCGTAGAGTAAGATGCATACACTAGAGAGAAATTTCTTTGCTTCTCACTACCAGCAACTTGAAAAAAGATAATCGGCTTCTGGGCCAGCCGTTACTTTCGTGCATAATTTGTTTGTGACCTATAGCTGCAGCGCCGTGCCCCCTTACACATTCACTTTCAGGTTCTCCCTACACATTCAGAGTCATTGTCCCTTTCGACGCTAAATTTAGGTCGTATGCTCGCCGCAAGCCGCCCGCAAAAAATATTAATGATCCATATCTCAGACGCTCAGTATTAACGAGGACAACTTTCGCCCCGATAATTCTTCCAAGTGTCCTCCAGAGTTTCCGATGATTTACACTTTGACATTTGAGTGAAATTTGGAACTCGAGCATCAGATGCATATGACGGTAACTAATCGCGGAGTATGTATTCTCCTGCCTCTCGATGCTTATCTTAAATATGTACTTTTGACTACTGAATTTAGGTCTAGTGATCGCCCGTGCATTCTACGCTCGTATCTCTTCGTCCGATATTTTTTGTGCAAGCTAACATTATTAAAGGACGAAGGATACAGCCTGTTTTGAACACGAAAATTGCTTTCAGCTGCTTCAGGCTTTCTGCAAATTGAAGGTTTGGCCATGGCACTCAGGCTGCACAGAGTTGTTTTTTAAATTTATTGACTTAGCTACTTTACTTTCCACCATCTTAATTAAGCCACCGAGCAAGCATGGCAGGCATTCATAATGAGGGTGAAGGCTCAGTGCCGGATCTGCTGTTTTCTTTTCGTGATGGTAACGAATGATGCAAATGGAGATGAAACTCTTCACTGAAGAACTTGTGTTAACATTGCGCTGTTGTGCATTTCTGGATAGGATCTTGTACGAGTATAAGTGCTCCTAGGGTAAGATCTTCCTAATTCACGCAATAACCGTAAAATTGTATTTCTGTCAATCATCCCTGTACTTTTACATTCCATACGACGATTATAAAAATTCTATGTTATGATTTTTTTCGAAAGTAGTAAAATGTATCGTGTTGTCGATTATAGAAATTATTTTGACTATATTATACTATGTATATTTGGGTCTAACTACAGATCATGTAATTTCTGAAAACCGTAAATCCTGCCCGTTGTAAAATATGTCTGGATGCTGAATATATTTTCTTTTCACTCAATGATTTATTTCATGAAATTGGACATCTGTCCCCCTCAGGGAACATAACACAGGAGAAAAAATTAAGTTCCCTATGTTTGGCTATACTTTGCTATGGGGACTACGAGTTTGAACATTTCAATAATAATCGTGACATTTCAGTGGATTGCATTATTGATCTTTGAGGCTTGGTATCAAATTTTGAACGTGTACGTAACGTGGGAACATATGAAGTGCGGGTTGATACTGCGTGTCAGCGCTTAGTTAGAGGACAAATTGCCTTCAATGTTGAAGTGTGTCGTAAGTTGAAACTGTTGTAATTTTGGGGTCATGTTACGTATATGTTCTTCTAATCAAGGTTAATTTGCACGTTGTTCTCACTATAGTTGTTCTCTAGGTACCCTCTCTACAGCACAGCGCTAAATCGAAGTGCTCTCTCTTGACAGGAGCACAGAAGCCCTAAGTTTTAGCTCGTTTATTATCACTCGTTCTCTTAACACGTTCCCTGCGTGCTGAGCCTCCTGTGTATCCTGCGACCACAGTTGGGTCACGGTTTGCCTGTGCCCCGACACCCGTACACACGAAATTTTACCTCCAGTTACCGAAAATTCTTGTACATGAACTTTTAAATAAAACCATTAATCTAAGTACAGAGAGAGAAAAAAATACGAAGGCTTGTCTATCTTCAAATTACAAAAGTGTCGCCGAATTTAAATTTGGCTCGCCTTATGGAACAACGCATACATATGTAGGAAAAGTTTTCATCACTCGCTACATGCAGGGCTAAACTTACTGAAGTCTCCTTAATTGTGAGAACATTCATACTTGTGAGAACCTTACTAATTTGCCCTACATTCCATACACCGGTTGAGACGAGAGAAGTTTACTGAATACGCTACGCTACAAATGTGCAGCCAACTTTCCTCCGAATGACTTTGCTCAGACGGGTTCTCGAAAAAGTATCTCAGAACTGAGCGTTGGGCCGCTTGTTGAAAGATCTGAAATTTTATTTAGTATTTGGACAGTTGTTATCTATTCCTTTCCATTTTTTTCTTTGCGAGGTGGCCGATGGACCGTGAAACCTTCCGCACGACTACCTTCTCTGTCCATTTTCCATCTCATGGAGTCTCTCCATCTGTGTAGCTGCCTGTTATTCTCGTTGTGCAACAAACTTTACGGACCTGAATTGTGGAAAAGAAAAAAATTTCAATCTTTCGTATTTTTGGTAAACGTTACAACTGGGATTGAAAATATTTCAACTGTAGTTCAATTTGGCGATGTATTACATGGAATGTAGTAAAAAGTATCCCAATGATGTCTAAACGGCCTCGCGCGGGCAAAAGTTTCATGAAATGCAAGACATCATAATGCATTCAAATATTTCTAGGAAAGCTAATCTATACAAAGAAATGATTACCTTCGGCCATGTATTTAACGCTAAATCATTCCCCGAGAGAACAGTTCGTAGTCCCTGTAGTATAACTGTGCAAAACAGGAGAAAGGCCGCGTAAAGCAGTGAAGACGCTTTAACACGTTGACCCCGAAGTGGGTCATATATGGTACACGCGATCATCTAACCTAACCTAATGTAACCAAAGCACTATCACGTATAAATACAAATTTTCGAGTTTTCATCAAATTTGTACTCATCAATCGAATAAGCTAGTTCTGATTAGAAAGAAAATTAATAGAGTAACCAAATTTGTGGAACCAAAATCCTTCATTTTTAAATTCACAGTAGAGATATTTGTCGGCATGTAATTTTACCTGTGTGGAGAATCGGAGTCAACGTGTTAAGTGGAGAACAAAGCGCCTCTTAGCATAAGAAGTGAAGTGATTGGGTGTAAATTAGTTTCCACTGCGTAAGCAGCCCGTTTCGCGCTGGAGAGACGACTTAGCCTGAGGTAGAATTGCCCTACCGTTCCCAGGAGAAACCGCAGCACAGCTGATACTCCTTTGGAATCCCGGTCGGTGAGACTGGCGTTTCACAATCGAGTTCACAACGGCGACCTCAAAAAAGAAAGTGAAATTCGATGCTTCTTAGAAGCCTTGGTGCCTCTCTTTCCTGTAGAGATGGCGCACGAGACTTGTCCCAGGCAACGGGAGTGTCTTTATGCATTCCAGAACATTCAGTGAACGCACGAGTCTTCATTTGATTTAACGAAGCAGTGACAACTCTCGACTTGTAAACTTCATGACACAACCTATCTACTTTCCACTGTGGCACCCATCTGTCCAGTGAAGAAAACTTGTTTGCGTCGACTTGTGACTGAAAATAATAGTGAAACACTGAGCAACGTTGCTGATACAATTGATTTAGTACGTTGCTGATACAATTGACAAACTTCCTTGTACCCTTACTTGACAAGAAGGATCTTATTCTTGCTCGACAAAATGACTCGTTTGCAATAAGCTGGCAATACCTGTACCTGATACCTTTGTTTTCATGGGAACTGCACAGGCGAGTACAGTAATCTTTAAAGTTAGCGATCTCGGCTTTGAGTTCCATAGACTCCTCATTGTCGGATGTGAACAGACTTGATTTACCAGAGTACCGTCGGGGTACTAATCTTAAATTACTGTTTTATTCATTTTATTTCCTCCTTTCGTTATTTTTTACCACCTGCGTGAGATACTTCGAATACATGAATTTTTGTTGAAGTGCGCATGACCTTTCTAACGGCCATGCTAGGAATTTTTCGTCCATCCTTTCGACTGCTTTTGTTACTTATTTCGAGCATATTCCTTTTAATGGAACAATAACTCTGGGAAGAATGACTTGGAACGTTGCACAACGCGTGATACATCCGTCCTGTAGGTGGCGTAATGAAATAAAGATTGTGAAGTTTTGTGCTTATTACGTAGAATTGAAAAAGAATGGATTTCCAGGAGCAGCGCGTCTAGTGACCTGAGTTACAAATCTTCGCACTTCCGTGAAAACTAACGTAGCTATTTTTTAAAAATAACGCGTTTGGCTTTGAATAAAAAATTTCACTTTGAATAAATGTTTTCTCTTTTTGAAATGCTTATACTCTAAAGTTTGTTCAAATTAATCTGTTGTTGACGTTTTTAAACATAGCCACATAAGCTCTTCTTTTGTGCACATTTAAGCGACCTATACTTGCTACTCCTCACCAGAACTGCCCCGCCATTGTAATTAATTGAAACGTTTTCTTAAAATTTTCAACTCCGCGTTTCCTGACCGTTTAAAGATTAACGTCGACAGCAGCTCACGTTTCTTCAGGATCCGAATACGAGCTCAGGAGAATGTGTTCTTTTTAAACAACGAAATTTCGGATGACGTGCAGATCTCATCATTTCCCGTTCCCTCCCTGGAAAATTATTGTATATTTTATGTAGAAGAACGGGAGCTTTGTTGAAGGCCGTCGAATCATTCATATGAAACAGAAGTTTCATAGTCTAGCTCGCATGCTAAGAAGTACGAGAAAATGGTTTATTGCTTGGCCGTTTCTGTCCAATCTGTAAATTAATGATCAAGTAAAAATCTTTCTTAGAAGCTTGCTCCTAAATTTATTCATGAAAAATTTGTATCTCAGATTTTCCTTTGACCCAAATGTGTATCTCCATCCCATATAAATTAGACCGCATTCAACGCGATCGCTCATGGGCGTTAGTCTTTGCATTGTTAACGCATGAATATTTCACGTGCTTTCAGCTTGACGCTTAAAATTTACTTAATGCGAACGGAGAAATTAATCCTGACAACCTTTATGAGGGAACCCTGTCGTTCTGTGAAGCTGAGCTTCAACACTTTGCCTCCGAAGTGGGTTATATATGGTACACGCGATCATCTAATCCAGGGGTCACCAAACTTTTTTCACAGTGGGCCGGATAACTNTCGAGTCCAACAAGGACACCTCAGTCTTAGCTTAATTTTCACTTGGTATGACAGTTATAAAATTCCGAACAAAGTTGAAAACCATTTGTATGTCCAGGCCTCAAAGTGGTTGATATTTAGTTTGAATATAGAAGCGTTCCACAGCCGGTGAGAATCAAATCGATGTCGATTAGCACGAATAGCACCGATTATGACAGAGATCATCTATAATTAGATTTAATTCAACGATTAGGTTGGCTAGATACAGAACGACTGCAGTAGGCGCATGTTACTGATAAAAAATTCATCACCACCCAGGGAAATAATTTAGCCCCAGAGTGACTGCCCAGAAATGCATTTGCTTTTGTCTGCATGCAGCGACAGGCACTAACTGCCGAGTGAATGATTCATCTGAGTGTTTGTGATGCGACTATTTCAAATACATTAAAATTCACTTACTATTAAATGCAAATGAAAGGGAAAACCAGAACGTTATTCGTCTATGCGAGCTAGATTTTTTAACACACTACAGACTGAAAAGTAAAATTTAAGTTTGCTATTCATTGATCGATCCGTTACGAGATGTAAACGAAACATTTATGCTAAACGAAATCTTTGTAAATATTCGCACGCGTTTTTGTGGCATCGCAAAAGGGACAAATATTTCCTTCACATTCACTTGAGGCTTTCTCTTCTGATCATTCAATTCCATCCTTCAAAGCCCTTTTTGCCGTGCTTCATCTGAACTAGGGTTTACTGAATTTACCTTACATTAATTTCTTTCGACAAAAGTTAAAGCTATTTGACAGCAGTCTGCCGAAAGTAGGCTTGTAGCTACTCCTACGAATTTGGTACAGTTCTCAATTGCAATGTTGTCTTCATCGATATTATTTTTCATGAAAATTCCATACAATTTGAAAGTAAATTTCGGGTTTGTTCACTCGTTTGGCAATGCGCTCTGAGGAGATGGAACACGCCATCCAATCAATCGTCCTCAGAAACTACTGGACCTGTCGCTCTGGGTACCACTTAGGCGATACCTTGCATCTTTTTTTGAACAAGGGTGCTATGTAACATGATTTATAATCCTGGCAATTAAATGCTATTTCCTAAATCCTTGCATTGCAAAATAATAGAAAGTACGAATTATCCCTATATGAATCTTTGTCATTTCATCATACGGGTATCAAGTTTATTACTGGTACCATGTTCATTACTAGAACCATGTTTGTTACTGGAACCATGTTTGTTACTGGAACCATGTTTGTTACTGGTACCATGTTTATTACTGGTACCACGTTTATTACTGGTATCATGTTTATTTCTGGTATCATCTTCATTACTGGTACCTTGTTTATTACTGGTATCATGTTTATTACTGGTATCATGTTTATTACTAGTACCATGTTTATTACTGGTATCATGTACATTACTTCTATTTATTAATAGTGTCTATCATTTTTATTATTGACGTTATTTCGAAGAGAGGAAAATTTGAAAATTCGATACTGATCGCAAAAGCAAAATTCTAGCAATGAAATAATTCGCTTTCCATTATATTTAATTGCAAAGGGATGGGAAATTGTAATTTACTACCCAGGAACAATATAAAAGTGAAATTTTGTTACAGAGCGTAATCAGTTATGTGCTGTATTCTATCGCCTTCTATTCACTGGCGCCCAAATATCGATAAAACTACCATTTAACTATCGTATTCCGACTATCTGTCCGGCCACATTTAAATACTTTCATATTTTAGTATCATAGGTAAGACAATTTTTTAGAACAATTGAGCGGTTACTAGGCTCTTACCTTCAAAAGCAGAAGATATTCATATTTATCTTGTTCTTTTTATTATGGGCTAAACAATATGGTTTTCGTTGAGCTGTTTGATTTATTGTTCAAAAACCATCAGTGGAGGATACAAAGATATTACGATTGTCTACTTTCACTATTCCATATGTCGCATATTTTCCAAGCTCACAAAAAAAATCCCAGGCGATGACACGATGCTCCTTTTTAATCATACGTGGGAGCCCTTTTTTTATCAATTACAAAGACTTGCAACTAAAAAGAGAGCATGAGTGAAGGTTGAGTACGGCACAGAGAAAGTGTTTGTTCTACGCAGAGAATCACGACTTCACCTATGGGTGGAAAATGCGACTTGCCACGTCATGGCCATTCCTTGGAGAGTGAAAGTATCGGGGCAGACGCCTATGTCCCCTTGAGACAAGGACTCAAAACTCCTCCCGTGAATCAGGGTACCAAATCGATCTGTCGTTTGAACAAGGAGAACGCAAGAATCTTCCATCACTCATGGCTCTGAATCGATGAGTCATTCCAAACGAGGAGGACTCAAGACCCCACAATCCCCGTTTGTCATTCAGTGCACGGAATCGAGGAAGTCGTTCTTGATTCGAAGTTTCCGGGTGACTTGTAGGGCTTAACCTTAGAAGTTCTGAGCTGTCACAAGTGCTTGATGTAACCTACGTCCTTCCATTGTTTTCGTAAAAGACTTTAGGAAGTGTATTCTATACCCATGGAAATTGAAAGTTGAGTCTGCCGTTAGGTAACACAAGTAAACGCTGTTGTGCTCGTGTACAGGATTTGTAGGTATAGTGTATCGATTTAGTGTTAACGAGACGCACTTGAGACCAGAATGAAGGAGGCGAACCAAGTTCCTTCCATTAACCTTTATCATTCTCGGATGCCATTCTATTTTATCCTAGGATAAAGGTATTCCATAATTGTAATTCCATGAATTTTTAACATCGAGAGTGAAGTTTCTGATGAAATTTTGTAGCACAGTCATAAATTTTCCGAACGAGTATCGGATGATTAGCTTTGTCCATATGTGGTGTGTGGCATTTCATTTATCAGTGAAAAAGCATTCTCAAGGGTTGGAATTATTTCAACAGCATTATAATGAATACTTTTGGAATGGACGGAATTTGGCCTTTCCTGCTTCTCCCTCACCGCGAGGCAAGTTTCTGAGCAGGTTTTAAAATAGCTGAGCAATTGGCACCGTTTCATAAAGCAGCCGATGCCAGTTACAAGCGGTATGCTTCAAAAAAAATTAAAGTAGTGACGCGGTATTACACAAGAACCAGACCAATAAAATGATAGGCAGTCCTCGAGAGAATTAACACTAATTGAACCCATGTTAAATGTCAGTGACAAAAAACTGAACGACCATTACAAGACGGTAACAAAAGGCCTTTCCCTTTCTTTCTCGTCTGGACACGATGATGCAATCGGCGTCACAGTCGATTAAAGTACACAGAAACTTCACAGTTATGGCATCGTATTACTGTTTGAATATTTACCTGCCTGACTCAGACATAAGTGGAATGCCAGTGAGAAAATAATATAAGGCTGTTTGTCATGCAGTTTCAGGTGTAGTTCCCATAACGATAAACGTCACACAAAAGACTTGATTCTAATATACGTTTCACATTGTTCATCCTCGTCTGAAAGTGATAACAACGTGTCTTTTTCGCACTGCAATAAAGGGTGTGTAAGATAAGAAGAGGCGCGCGACCGAGGCCGATTTTCTTACTTCGTCTAGGGTGACGAAGCAATTTTTCAGTCAGAATCCCTTTACTTCTGCGATTCCAGTTTCATTTCTGAGGGTTGCTGCACTTTTTTATCTCTGTCGATCTCATGTGAACAGACCACGGGAACAGACAACACAAACGCAGACGAGACCGCCAGTCTGGGCCAGAATCTCCACAATAGAAAGAGAATCCTTTTTCTAACGCACACAGTTCGATCAAAAGTTGAACTTTCCATAATTTTACAGTAGGGATTTTCTGCAATTCAGTTCGTTAAGATGTGAAACTATCCACGAAAAACATGTGAACGTGTATATATACTTTCATGGCTTGAAGATTACTGAAGAAATGTGGCATTAAGATGAGCTTAGCATTCTTAAAGGCAATAGTGGTAGAGGAAAAAATTTCTGCTTAGAGGCTGTGTAACAAAAAACTAAATAGAATTAATTATGATGAATAATTTTTTGCGTGGATCGCTATCGTTCTGATTGGATACCCACAACCACAAATGGGACGCCCCACTGTGCTTTGTCCTTAACGTAGACGTAACTTATTGTCGACTTGGTGCCAAAGGTTGCTGATTTATGAAAGGCTTTTGTACTTTCACTTCAGATCCACCAATTTACAACTTGTCATTTGGTGGATAATCAATGCGTAGGCACTTGCATTAATATTAAGAAAACTTGATACTTGATCTGAAGATGTCTTCGCATCTTTTGACTCTGAGAGTAAATGACTTGCTTGTGTTTCTCCACCAGAAGCTTGCTTGCCTCATGCAATTGGAGACGACAGTTCCCAACTCCCCTTCGCATGAGAATGACCGGTGCAAGTACTTAATATTTTGACTGGCACTTTAGACTACCACTTGACGGGCTTCAGGTGCAAGTGAAAGGAACCTTTGGGAACTTCGTTCGTTTATCACCGAAATTCTCAAATTTCTGTCGACACTGCTATTAAAATAGTTGCCATAAAAGAAATACTGATCAAATTGACGAATCCTTAGTAAAATTAGAATATTGTAGGGCATTTCTTAGTGGAAGCTTTGACGTGAGGCGCATTTGAGCTGGTGAAAGGGAACGTAGTCAGCCATTTGAGCGGATGAAAAAGTATCAATAATTCCTAGGAAATGTTTAAAAAAGTAGCCTATTTGAATCAAATTTCAAATATTTTTTAACTCGAAATAAAAATTCTGCAGCAAATTGAATTAGCTTGTTCTCCTTACATGTTTGCACGACCGTTTTTGGATACAAAGTAGCTTTGATAAAATGAGAAAATCAAGGTATGTGCAGGTTAATGTCCATTGGGTCCCATCATGTTTTAAACTTCGGTAGACTTCAAAGCTAAAGTTATTTGATGGAGTTTATCAAACATCATTATTTGCGTTTAGGCAAATTTTTTCACTTTTTCAGAAACACCTTACTGTTTTTCATTCGAAGTTAGCTATTACCTTTTTTATCATTTTTTTAATCTACTATATTTCTGGCAAACAATTATATGACTTGGAGAGAAAAGTATAATATTCTGATACTATTCAGGAAAGAGCCACGGGATCACCTTGACAACATTTTGGTAAACATTGCGGCAAAATTTTTTTCTTTTCTACATTGAGTCTCACTGAAGCTAAAATAACTGCGATTTTCGAGAGAAATCCAGGTCCCAAATGATCTCAAGTTGTAACATCAATCATAATTTCGAATTCTTTGACGCTAATTTATCATGAACGGGAGCGGGCATGGCTATAGGGAGTACTTGAACTTCTCCATTTATCACAGTTTGGCACCTTCTTGACCAAGATTTACGCAAGAACAACATCGCTTCATCTATCTCCATGCTTGTCTTTTTGGGTTAAGGGCGAACCGCTTCTCTTCGAAATGATTTTCCGTTGACTTTGCTACGAACTACGATGTCAAACTTGTCCATAATTTTGATTGATTGGCTTGGCCTGTCTTGCTGGAGAAATGGAAATAACCGAATCCTTTTTTGCTGCCAGTAGCAAAATTATTCCGTAACGGGGAAATGCACGAACCATTTCAAGGGATTGGTGTAAGATTATTTTGCAACAAAACCTGCAGTTCAGAATTCCTTTGATCATCTCTGGTTACATTACATAAACTGAGACTTGAGAGGTATTCAGTGTTCCGTTAATATATTCGATCATATTTTGTAGCATAATTTCTGCAGATGAGCACAGATGAAATAAAATGCTATTGAAGTACCGCTGAATTCTTCAGTATTCTTGCTGCATTAATTGTGTGCTGCGTCTCAATAACATTCAATAATATAAGGGAAAGTTTAAACTTAATCATCCAACATAAAGTACGCTGTGAGCTTTTTATAAATATTAATGAAAAATAAAAATGTATGAATAATGAAATGGCTGCTTCAACTTATATTTACTATTAATTATTTTTTCAAGAGCTCATTAACGCTTGTTAAGCAGTAATTTTTCTCTAAAAATTTTTAGTAAACTTGCGTTGTGATTCGCAGAATTTTGACTTGTGATTCTAAATTATATATTTTTTACGTTATCAAGCGTCTTCTTTTCAAGAAGCTTGACCAATAAACAGCGTTTTGAATCCTGCCTTATATATAAGTTTTGTTTACCTCACTATGATCACCCCCTAATTAACCCTCGGTTACCGTTGTTCTTATTCGATATCTTATTAGCATCAAGTGTGCATGAAATGTACGCAATGCATTTATAGGTTAAGGTGTCAATTGTTTTGCATAGAACCGATTGACTTTCGTTTCGCGTCACCATTTTAGGCACGGCTGCAGGCCTTTTGACACGCCTTGAAGCAAGCGCTCTCAACCTCGTCATGTTGCAGACATTGAGGTCGCTGACGTGTCATCGGGACTCGCTGGTCTCTGATTCAATTCGACTTTGTCTGGCACACACAGAATGACTGAGCGTTTAGCCCTCGACTCGGAAATTCCGCCGAAGGAGACACCTTGAGGTGTACCGAGAAAATTGTGTACCGAGAAAATTCCTAGCGCGGTGTCTACGGTATTTCGAAATCTCGCCCCAAGGGCGTGTTTGCGGAGGAATAATCGCCCGTTCCAAGTTCGTTTTCTTTTCTTCCACTCGAAATTCACAAATAAATATGGTCTGACTCGTTCACTTAGTTTTAGGAATTGATTCTTACATGAGTAGTGCTATGTGCTTCGTATACTGTAGTTGGAACAGGAATTAAGCAAAGACGAAAATAATTCCAAGAAATCGATAAAGGAGCTCATTGTAGCGAAATTTGAAGGCGTTTTTCCTCTCTTAAGTTCTCGAAGTCATTCTTGAAAGAGAACTCAGTGAATTGCGAAATTGAACTCGAGGATATTCATTTTCATTACTCATCTACAAAAATGGCTCATTTCTTTGACCTGCTGTGTCATGAGAGACAAAACGGTAACTATAAAATTGATACAAAATTCCCTGAAAGAATATTATATGAAATAAATCCTTAAATTCTCCTTTTATTTCAGTTTATCCGTTCTTTCATTTCTACAAAAATTTCAACTCATGCTATTAAATGACTGACCCTGATATTACTGACTGTTATTTTTTGGATTCCCATTGAGGTATAGCCTCTTCAAAAGCACTCCATCGAATCGTGACAGGAGATGACTGGCTTCCTTGTTTTACTGGACGCATGAAGAATATATTTCATGACGTGGACTACTATTAATTTCTCAAGAGTTTACGCCCTCGCAGTTCAGTTCAACTCCAACAAGAAACAACCGTTAGCAAACTAGTCTTCCTTTGAACTACCTGTGCATGATTCTCATACACTTGAAATGCTCGTAAAAGAGGGGGAAATGCACGCACCAGGCCCAAGGCACCTATTGTCGTTACGAATCATGTGAGCCGATCACGTGTTTTAGAGGGAGGTCAGGCGTCACAATTGTCGACCAGGGCTTACTTCCCGCTTGCAACTTCAAAACACTCAACATCAGCTTTAATTCACTTTACAATCGCACAACCTAGTAGCAAAAATGTCTTTGTTAAAAGAATAACGGCAAGCGTAAAATTCAATAAATTAAAAAAATAATATTTCGTATGTTTCTCTTTTAGAGCTAGAGTTCGAGATAATTTGTGCAAAGATTGTTCGTTTCTAGGCGATAGAATACTAGATCTTGAGGACCATCCACCGTTTAATAAACACTTAAAATTTATTTAAGTACCTGAATTTGATTATTCTATCGAAAAATGAAAATAGAGTTCAGCTTGGAATTTCCCTCTTTCATGCCTGCAAGGGAGCTATTCCTAACAAACAACGTCATTAAATTAAGGACACTCCTCCCCATTATTAGTCTTCCCTAAAAACGTGCAGTTCTCTTGGTCTCGCAAGCAATTCCCACCAATTAGTGGATGAGGAAGTCTGAATGTTCCCATAAATCAGGATCCATGTCACTTCACACCCACTCTTCACCGCAATGACGATCACAAACGTACGTGGAAGTGACGATTTTTGTCGGTCATGCCAACCTCAAATGGACATACCGACTGGCGAGACTTGTCTGTCATAAGTGGATGCGTCGCTGGACGATTCTGTTATTGATTAGCACTCATTCTTAAATTTATGATCTTGTTTACGGGTATGTCCTTTTCTCAAAAAAGGGTTATTGAAATTGAATTAGTATCTTGATGATGAATCCCTCAGGGGATCAACTCGGGTGTTGTCCTTCATTGCACCTTCGAGACGCTCCCGTGGGCGCCAACGTACTTCTAAAAGGCATCTTTACCTTCCACCTGTTCTTTCCGAGCGCACCCTGGCAATTTGGGGCTCTTTAGTGTAACTAAAGTTGTTCTCTGCTAAGGCGGGCCCTGCGGGATCAAGATGATGCATCGAAACAGATAGATGCGGTTAATCAATTGCAAGGGACATGCTTACTCACTCTTTTCATGCCCTCTTCCTCGTCAAAGGGTTGTATCGTGAACCTGGCGTCCTGTATGGGTGGCTTCGA
>VOMN01068254.1:0-10243 GCA_014899125.1 Orchestia grillus | reverse complement strand
TGAAAATGGGTTTCCTTTTTTCTGGGACACCCCGTACAGCGTATCATAAATACCAAAAATTAATAAAGTTTTAGATTATTCCGTGAATAGGGTTATTTAAATGAAGAATTTTGGGAACATGGACGGGTGAGCTCAGGGAAAACGTCTCTAACTGCAGGTAAAATTTGCTGTGGCACATTAATGTGTCTTAATAGCTTTATTTCATTGTAAGAACTGGATATAGTCTTTTCTTATTGTAGTAACATTCCAGCCCCAATAACCACTCTTTCGATTTCGATAATGAAAAAAGTTAGAAATAATTCTACTCAAAAAATGATGGAAACTTTTAATTCTGTAAACCAATAAAATACTTCATTTCGGCACTAGTACTACCCGACCAGCTGCACCTAAATACTCTCAGTGATCGCACATGTGGGCACGTGGTCTCAAGCAAGCGAGCGCTTCCTGGCAATCGTAGTTTAACACCCACGTTCATAAATGCAAGGTGTGCAGTTAAAACGCTCGTTACGAGCTCACCGATGGAGCTGGAAGCCTTTTATGGAGTTAAATCGCAGTTAGTCTGTCGCTGCAACTAAACGAACTTCATTCACGTTTTCGGGGAGAAAATGACGTGAAACTACGCAGCAAAACGAGACTCGGCAGCCCCTCTCACCCACTGCTGCATAAAATTAAGAGTAGGCGCGCAATCAACCGCGCCCTCAGGATTCTGGCAGAATCATTTAGGACGCACACAACGAGCCTTTCAAGGGCAAGACGAACCGTTGAGACAAGGGTTTCGATTTACGGTAAAGCCTCTGGAACGCACGTTATGCTAACGTTGAGACTCGAAGTAATTCCGGGGCAAAATTTCCCACGGTCGGTATGCTCATTTTGACAGAGAAACCGGAACCGTATATGAGAGAAAGGCGTCGTTAACCGGGTATATGGCGCTTATTTTACAATATAAATGTTGTCATATTGGCAGACAGATTTTGTACATAGGTTTCAATAGTAACTCAAGTGTTTAGAGTTTTGTTACCTTTAATTAAGGTTTACGCAAAGAATGAGAGAAAATGAAGATTTCCATAAGTTGATTCACCACTACATACTGACAATATATTTCTTCTTCCCACTTTTTCTGTAATAGTTCACAGTAAGTCAGTCTAGTTAAGCTAGTGTACTGGTCATTCTAAATTAATTTAAATTTTGATAACGGTTATATCAATAACTGATTAAACTATTGAAAAAATAATGCTAAAATTAGCCAGATGAACATATACGATATCAGTTAACACTGATGACAGCCCTAATGCACGAAGAGCCAATGTTAGTTAGAATCAGTCAGAGAACTGGAATGATTCAAATTCATGAATTATCGATGCACTCCATAAATTCCAGATTTACTACTTCCGTTGTCTCAATTTTTCTTAAGAATATGACCTCTCGAGAAATAATAATTCGTGAATAACGTCTATTTAATAGTTTGCTGTAATAGAACAACACAATGTTACCGAAAACAAACTGTACTAAACAATGCTCATCTACTGCAAATGAAATAATATAATAGTTCCCATGTTTAATTTTTTTTCAGGAAAGGTCATCTAATGATGAACTTTTCGCGACGAGTTTTCGCTGGCTAAAGAGCCCTTTGCTGCGACTCATGAGAAATTCCCGGACTCGCGCGCTAGCTGAAGCCGAGGTGCCGTCTGTCTCTTCTGTAAAATGTGTTCCAGAATCGCCGTTCGGACAGGAGTTCCATAGATTTTTTATTCATATTTTTGTTGTCGCGTACGTTGATTTTTTACGATAAATAATTGTTCAGATAGTTATGGAATTCACGAAGATTCCGAACAACTACACAACTAATTCCAATTTGAACGTGTGAGCAGGAACGTACATCTGTTTGAAGCGAGAAATAAGAGCAAATTTGAATTTGTGTTACTGGGTTCTACGAATAACTCCTCAATCACACGAACGTTTAGTAAACCAAGCATTCAACCAAAAAAACAGATCATCATGCGTACAAGCATATTACCTGTCATTCAACGAAGCACTTGACTAACATTTAATAGAGGTGAATAAACTGAGGAAATAATTTTGTGTTCTGTTAGACTTCTGAATTAATAGTCAATATAAAACTTATTTCACTGATACTGGTAACTTGGGATAAAATTAGGCGTTAGAAAGCGAGATCTGAACGTAAAATATTCATTAGGAAATGAAAAAATGCATTGAGACGTTAAGAATTATGAAATGTTTTACAGGGTGTCCCAAGAAAAATGGAACCCGAAATAAAAGTATTATTAAAAAATTATTTGCCGCATTTTTATTTTGTTTTGACCATATTCTTCACTGAAGGGTTTTTCAACAACTGCTGTACGCTTTGATAAACTATCTTCAGCGATATTTACCTGTAATTACTCTACTGTGGGCTGTCAGAAACATGTTTGCGAAGGTAAATTAATCAATAAAATCTTCACGTCACAATTCAACTTTAATTCAAATTCTAGAAACATGAACAATTTCATCTGGTCGCTGAACTTCGGCATATATCTGTGATACCAATATCTGACATAAAGGAGGTGTTAATTATGTAAAGTCCACACTGCAATAAAACATGATTGGCAGTTGATCAAACGAGTGGTTTCATCGATGCGATCAAGAGGTCAATGGTGCGTGTACAGAAATGGTCGGCATGTGGAAAGAATTGGAGCTGAAAACATGTCCATAATATTACTTATAAAATTATATACCTGCATGGTGGTTGTAAGGATTTATTTTGTAAAACTCAAAATGAAGTTAAATTGTGTCGTGTACATTTTGTTCTTTGACTTTGCTACGCAGACATGTTTATGATAGCCTTTAGTTGAGTAATTACACGTAAATGATTTGAATATATTTTATTAAAACATTGAATTTGTTGAAATACGTTCAACAAACGATATGATAGAAACAGAATAGAAATGCAGCAAATAGTTTATGAATTCTATTATTTCTATTTAGGGTTTCATTTATCGTCAGACACTCTGTGCACGGAAGAGTTACGCATACTAATTTTCGAGTTTCGTGAGACACTCTGTTGTACACGGAAGAGCTACGCATACTAAATTTTCGAGTTTCATGAGATACTCAGCGCACGAAAGAGCTGCACATGTTAGCTCTTTGAATTTCGACGTAGCGAGGTAGAGCATGATGAGCTGCCTCAATATGCAACAAATTTCCCTAGCGTTTTGTTCCTAAAATCATAATTTCTCATTTCTTGGTAACCGAACCAAATGAAGACAACAAAATTGTTTTATTGCTCGAATGTTGTTTTTGTGATCAGGTTAACGAATTTTCCAATTGACCTTTTTTCAGAGCAGTACCAGTAGTAAATATTTCTTCAACGCGATTCTAGTAATAAATATTTATTCAAAGCAATTCTAGTAATAAATATATCTTCAAAGCAATTCTAGTAATAAATATTTTTTCAAAGCAATACCAGTGATAAATATTTCTTCAAAGCAATACCAGTGATAAATATTTCTTCAAAGCAATACCAGTGATGAATATTTTTTCAAAGCAATACCAGTAATAAATATTTTTTCAAAGCAATACCAGTAATAAATATTTCTTCAAAGCAATACCAGTAATAAATATTTCTTCAAGCAATACCAGTAATAAATATTTCTTCAAGCAATATCAGTAATAAATATTTCTTCAAGCAATAGCAGTAATAAATATTTCTTCAAAGTAATACCAGTCATGAATATTACTTCAAAATAAAACTGCAATAATAAAATACATGTGTGCTACAAATTAAAATTTCATAGAAATACCGAGCATTTTATGTTTTGTACTTATAAAAGTTAGGAAATGATCCTCTAAAACCAGCATCAAACACCTCTTACACAGCATTATACATGATAGACCCTCACAAAGAGATAGGAAAAATGAATGCATGACTTCTGACACTCAAACTCTCAATAAAGTATTTGCACTTGCGAAAGTGTACGTGCGGACTTTGGGCGACAGTCACACTTTTACCTTCAACGGTGCCGGGGAACCGAGGCTGCCTCTTCTTACTTCGGTCAAGTTGTTAAAGTTGCCATAAAAGGACATAGCGAGAGGTATGGGAATACTCTCCGATGCCTGCTCCTTGCGTGGCAATGCGACCGACAAGATGAACGGGAGTTTACAATCCGTCCGAATTCAAAAAGATGGTAATTTTCATACCCATGAAAGAGTGACGACACTGTGCAATGTGCATACAGAATACGCTGAGCGTGCGAGGTCAGAGAGTGGTTTCGTGAGCGAAATTTGGACCTCAGGGCGTGGAGATCCCGTGAAGATCTAGAAACTCTGCATCACAGAAGCTCTAGTCGATTAAAAGCTTCTGTGAAATTGTAGGACACGTGAAAAATTAGTTTTGCATGTACGTGAACTATTCATGAGTATCGTGATGGGGAAGTGGCACAATGGTGCCCGGGAAATTCATGTGAGTAATTGAAGAATCATGACAATGGTGTCTAAGATGAGGAAAACATACGTCACCATGCCGTCATGCACCGTGCACGATGTACCGTGATGCCGTGCACCCTAATTAATGGACAGCAAGTGTTAGCGGTAAATAATTCGAAATCCAGTACTGTTTGAGGCCTGCGTGAGTGAGCGACGCAAGGCACAAGTTCGTAAATTAAATTCTGCTGTACAGAAAAAAGTATCGCAAATTAAAGCTCTTCCGCTTTCTAGGAACTCATGAATTAAGTGCTCCACTCTAGCTTTTATTTTATGGAGTACGATAAAAAAAATTCACTCATGTTTGCGTGTAAGCATAGTGAAATAAAATATAAAAGTAAACATTTTCAGTCAAACAAAATGAACCAAAATTGTATTCTACACATGTGTAGAGGGCAAAAATAAAATACTTCTTTTCTTGATTTCATGTAGCACCTTTTAGCCAACAATGGATCTAGACGACCTCGCCGTGCCCTGCACGAGCGTCCCCTACACGTGGGGTTGCAGTCGGTCACTCCCACAGCGCCACTCCCTCACTCCTACAATCCCACAGCATTCGGGGTGCTTGAGGATTGGTTACTACTTCGAATTTTGCACTCAAACCAAATAATGCGTCGAATATGAAAGGTTTCCACATCGTTTTGTACGTTAACGTATTTAAAAAATTAGGCCCTTAATAAGGGGCGTTTTCGATTAACTTCAAGACAGCATTTGCGTAATTGAACGATTCTTCAAATATTTGTGTTTTTATCCATCGGCGCTCAAAAATGGGTCTGAATTAAAAAAAACGAAATGAAAGTGTCACAATTGTTGCACGTATGAATGCAGGATTTAACCTACGTCGGTGCGTTGCTGGGACGTATTCATACCGCCAGACCTGCGGAATATTTTTGCGGCACCTGCCTGTACTGGGGGATTCAGAGAGTTAAGAGACCCTTGCTTAATTTTTTCTTACATTTTCTCAAACGAAATTACCGACGTAAGATACCAAGAAATTTCTGTACGCATGAAATTGTTTGGGTCTTGGCATTTCTCCAATTTTTTGAAGTAAATTCGTAGTGGTCGAAGCGTATTAAAGGATTAGGCACACTGTAATAAAGAATCGCATCATCAATGATATCACAGCATTAGATAGAATAATTATTTTCGCATAAGAAGTATTCGCAAGACTCGAGCTCTAGTCTTGATTGAAAAAAATAATGACCACGCATACATAATAGTATTTAAAGCCAATAGACATTCTTCGTACTAGGACTGATACAATAATCTGAAGAATGAGCCTGGCTTGCACCTGAACACCACTTACCTACGGCACATTAACCTGTTAACGGTCACCGCCCAGGTGGCCGGTGTTGCATTCACACGGTATGTGTAATCGACAGCGACCGTGTGAATGCAACAACCACACGGACATCATATGATGTCAATAACCGTTAACAGGTTAAAGAAACTTGCCACAGTAACGACTGACGAGTTTTAACATCAATAAAACTCCCTAAACCTTTTTTTCGTTTATTGCCATGGAGACGCAACACCGCGGCCGTCTATTTACACCAGACATGCATCGGTCGTCATGCCCACCGGCCTGTTATGTACGAGCCCTCGGGTTAATATTGCTCCGGGCATCTCTATCTCGAAGTCGTTTAGGGCCCCGACCTGAAGGAAGCTGTCAACAATACCGACAATTTCCAGCGTCATCAAACAGCTGAAAGCATGCGACTCTAAGGCCTGCCTGCGCAGGTCTGGGCCGCCACGGACGGCCGCGGAGACATGCGCGGTGGCAATTGGAGTGACGTCTGAACATTCTTTCATGGGTTTATTTTCAATGAGAACAACGTCTGAACATTCATTCATAGGTTTATTTTCAATGAGAACAACGTCTGAACATTCTTTCATAGGTTTATTTTCAATGAGAACAACGTCTGAGCATTCTTTCATAGGTTTATTTCCAATGAGAACAACGTCTGAACATTCATTCATAGGTTTATTTCTAAAGAGGACAACGTCTGAGCATTCTTTCATAGGTTTATTTCTAATGAGAACAACGTCTGAACATTCCTTCATAGGTTGATTTTCAATGAGAACAACGTCTGAACATTCTTTCATAGGTTTATTTCGAATGAGAGCGACGTCTGAACATTCTTTCATAGGTTTATTTGTAATGAGAACAACGTCTGAACATTATTTCATAGGTTTATTTTCAATGAGAACAACGTCTGAACATTCTTTCACAGGTTTATTTTCAATGAGAGCGAAGTCTGTACATTTTCTACTGTACCTATATTCAATAAGCGATATCTGTTAACATTTTTCACTGGGCTTATATTTGCTTTTTGAAATATGAAGAAATTAAGCAATAGAAATATATAATTGATTTCCGTGGCTACGTCTTAAAATCTGTTTAGATTATATATTCGTGAACATTTCATTCTAGGTTAGGAGTGGCAGAGCAGTTACACCAACACCACTCCAAGTGACCCAAGCTCAATAATATACACGAAAGAAATTAAAATATACTGCTAAAATATTAAGCAAGACGACCACCCTCTTAACACAGTATGAACACTGTTACCTCATGAACATCTTTTTTGTACCCGAACTAAAGAATCCGTGTCCTTTACACTCTTTGAAATTGTTTTCTTTCATCTCTTAAGCGTTAAGAATTTTAATAAATATCCTACGAGATTTACAACAATTTGAATCGAACACAATAATGGGTAAAATCAACCCTTTACGCTGTCAAAACGCAAATTCAGCGCACTCTTGAGAAGAGTACTGAAAGTTACTGCATGCGCTGTGAATTTCCACAATCCTGCTCGGCTGATGGAGGGCTCGGGGGCGCGGTCGTGTTGGAGAGCACATCGTCATTGGCCGGTGTAAGTCAGCCAAAATTGCTCAAGACCCAGCATGTACGTTTTCTAGTCATTTTCTGCACGGAAGCCCCTCATTTTTCTCTTAAATATTGTCTTTTTTACCTCATTTATACTTTCTTTTCAAAACCAGAGTCAACTCTTATTTCAATCGTGTATCTCTCTCTCTATCTTTCTCTTTTCGTCTTTCTCAAAAAAATTGAACCCTTTATAATGAATGCACTAGCTGTGTTGCTACTCGCACAATGTAAATTTATTAACTCAAAAAGATATCCGCGATGCATTTCTATTTGAGGACATCGTGAACATAGAAAGCGTGTGATGCCTCATCGCTGTTTATTCATTGAAAACAAGCACGTCATCGCTTCCTTCCCCCCCCCTCCTCCCCCTGGGTAATGCCACAATCTCCATAATTTAAAGAAGACAAAAACTGGGTGGTGAACATGCAGGAACAAACCGCCAAAATGCTTACGAGTGAACTCCCCTCATTAAGAAATCCTTTTCAATGCAGGAAGGCCCATACATTTGGCGCAGCTTTCTCTGTTAGTCACGGCCATCATGGTGGGATTTACGGCGCGATCTCCTGTCCGAGAGCGAAATGCAACTTCTTCTTGGTGGAAAAGAAGACCAAGACTTCGCTTTCGAGCGAAACATTTCGCTTTCGCTTACCACTGCGAGTCCATTAAGGTTGTGTTTGTAGACCGCCACGCTGGATATGGCGCAAAGTTACGGTGGTTTAAATTTGGAATTCCTTGCATGTTGAATATGCCGCAAAGTTACGGTGGTTTAAATTTGGAATACCTTGCACGCTGAATATGGAGTAGAGATACGGTGGTTTAAATTTGGATTATCTTGCACGCTGAATATGAAGTAAAGTTACGGTGGTTTCAATTTGGAATATCTTGCTCGGTGAATATGTAGTAAAGCTTATCTTGTACCATCATACTGAATTTACCAAAAGTTCATTGCATACACCACCATGCTCGATGTACAACGAGGTTACGGTGGTTTCAATTCTGCAGACCAGTACGTTAGGATAGTCTGAACAGACGCTGTTCTTTTAGACTAGCTGTGCTCTTTCCCGTTTTTTCTTATTAATCAATTCTCCATACTTTGGCTCGTGATTTTAGTCTCGTGTTTCAACACGACCGATGCTGAAAATTTCCTCTCCGTCTAAATATGGAACGACTCCAATTATTTAAATATCGGTGATGTGTATAGAATGGAAGTTCAAGTTCTTCAAAGTTGAAGTATAGTTTTATGTATACGTACGAGTATCTACAGGGTTTCAGTAAGAAGTCCTGATTACACTTAGAGCGAGTATCTGAACCAATTCGTAAATGAGAGTACTAACGTTGACTAAAGTAAAATATCTTCAACACTATTCGAGATATTCACCGGTTCGTATATTTAGCTAATTTTTTTTTACAAGTGAAACAACGGAAAGTTTTAATTACCTAGGCACAATTTACCAAAATTGCAAGCTCAGTTGTTTATGTGTTAAATTGCAACTGATGAACGTTATAGAAATAAAAATAAAACTAAACGAACATTTGAAAACTGCCAATCAAATTTCTGTATCGAGCGGACTTTCCGTCGACACAATCGGTTTTTCGCAAAACAGACAACGCTGCTGGGGGGAAGCTTAAATTTGCGTGAACTGAAAGACAACAAGACACTAAAATCTTGTCTATTTTTCCAAATATTTTTGCTTTTTTTGCGCTTCCTCACAGAGCTGACCAGCGACCACTTCTCGGTCTAGCATACCCAAGTAGAACACAATTTCAAACTTCAGGACCGCATTAGAGAATCATTGAAGATGACGACGTCGTGTGCACGACAAATAAGTTGCACCTTAAAAAGAGTGTGGTAATTCACGAGCTCCTCATTCACGGAAGTTGTAATTCCCGGAATTTTTTTTAAGACGATGTGTAGAAATTTTTAAAGTTGTGCCCGTCGTCACTAATTCATGAATGACTCAAAGCACACCAGATTTCTGATTGACCCCCAACTTTCATTTGTTCTCGTGATCTTGGGCATATCACAACATTTCCACGCAAATTATTTGAAATTGTATCACCCCATCTTGATAAACTGAAATGGTATACTCACGATTCTTTCGATTCCCTGAAAGAAGTTCCGGTATTTCATTTTCACGGTTGGTCGTACTGGTGTGCCGCCTTTAAAGGACATCGTGCTGAATCTCCCTTCCCAGAGACAAGCTCTGAGCTTAGAATTGAATCCGTTTCCTCCTGAATAAAAGGCTCAATTCCATTGATGAATGAAATCGAGTATGAATATTTCAGAGCAATTCAATTCAGACATACATTTCCCATTGACATCCAGCCCAACCAATTGATATCATTGCTACAGTAGTAAGCGACGATCCCGTTCATTCCAGACAGCTGTCTTACAACAGTAATAATTTGTGTTTCTGCCCGTTCAAACTTTGATCTTTGCTAAAAACTTAAGTGTGAATTTTCCTCATTCAAACTTATGTTCTTATTACAGTAATGAGTTCAAATTCCAATCATTCAAACTTATAAGCTTGTTTCAACATGCAACAAGTTTGGATGCAACTTATTCAAACTTAGATACAACTTATTGCCTGTGAAAGGTGATTCCTTGAATCCCTTCCATTTGAGCTTATATCCAAGTTAAAACGGGACTCCTTCACAGATACGTATGTTTCCCCCGTTATATTGCCCAGGCATATTGCACCGCCCACTTTTCCCCCCTCGCACACTTTCCCGCCGCACACTTTTCCCCTCGCACACTTTTCCCCCCGCACACTTCTCCCCCCGCATACTTCTTCCCTCCCCGTATATTGTCCCGTATATTTTCTCGTACATTTTCTCGTATATTTTCTCGTATATTTTCTCGTATATTTTCTCGTA
>VOMN01068253.1:0-14728 GCA_014899125.1 Orchestia grillus | reverse complement strand
AGCGTTTACTTTTACCAACTTTTTTTTGGGTCACCCTGTACTTCGACGATTTGGTTTACTAGGATTATGCGCAAATAATATCTATTGATGTCGACAATCAATGGAATTGATGACTTAGAACGGCTTCTGTATAGCTACGGCCCGGCATTATACAAAGGGCAAGAAGAATAGCATGCTTGAAGTTTTGAACTGTAGCATATTCGAACAGCTATATTGTTTACCGAGAGTCGTGCATGATTTCCAGAACAAAAGGAAAAGCATATTCGTCTTTCAAGTAAGACGCACGTCTGTCTTCCGTAGCGTCAAATGTATTTCCTGTTGTGAGAGCGTTGGCGATGATACGCGTATGCTTTGTGGTTCTCTTGCATGTTACACTAACATTTCTTTGAAAATTTAGCGCACTTCAAATCCTTCACACGAATCTGTGAAGTTGCAATTCGAAGAAGATTGGACGCTTTCTGTGTTGTCGAAAGCTCAGAATGAAAGTCCCTTACATCTCCACTGTGTTACATGAGTTGTACATTTTAGTAACGAGTCTGGCAGTCCCCCTGTGTTGTCATACATGATCCTTTGAAGTTATAATTTGAGCAAGATGAAAAATTTAGAAAGGAATTCTAGCTCTGAACGATGGAAAACTCACTGTTGCTTGAGCTTGAACTGAGAACTTTGAAGAGTCCTAGCTTTGACAGTCACAGGTCTTGAAAATATACCCCGGGTGTTGGAGTCAAGACGGAAGCTATCCCTGTAATTGGAAATTCTGTCTAGGAGATTGGTTACTTCTGAATTTCGGAGCGACTTGAGATGACATCATGCTTTGATCTTCAATGCTAACAGCTCTGAAGATGTCTCGCATACGCGCACTGGATTGCTGTGATGTAGGTTGCTCAGAGAACTCTTTTACCGCAGTTCCAATTCGACTCGCCATTTGTGCGAGTGTACGGCGTTGGGTTCTCAACCGAGAAAGAATGTCAGGGATCAACGTGGGCAGAGAGGTTTTTATTTTATCGGAAGAAATTACGACCTCCATTGAGGTATTGCCATGACCCTCGTCGACAAAATTTGAAGCGATGTAACTTTTCTTACTTCAAAAGTTGATTCATTTTAGGCTTACGCGGAAGGTTTGTACTTGTTCGCAAGCGTTGCGCTCCTCGACTGTTAGGGTCAAAGAGCGTTGTCGTGGCAGAGCGTTAGCGAGTGTGCCTGAGTGGTGAAGTCGTATAGGCCTACTGTACATGCCTGCCTATTTCTCCCATCAAGATTGTCGACGTATTTCACGCTGGGTCGCCCATCCGAATGTTTTGCATAATTTTTCCCTTCCGTTTTCTATCGTCCTTAAGTAAGTATCTTGAAGTGTAAAAAATTTTCTGCAGTGAGGAAATGATAGTAAAAAATAACTGAATCCAACTAAATTGATGGAAAACAAATTTTTGACTCAAAAATTTTGTTATTGAGTTCAAACTTTCAGTAACCAATGTCACTACTGTGGTAACAACAATAGGTTTATTCTTAAAAGTTAAAGATTACATTTTTCGAATTTCTTTGGAAATACAGCGTCCTCGATTGTGTTTATTTGTAGTTCTCAGGCGTAATATCGCATGTTAAAAAGAATCAGTTCACACTTTAAAACCGCGAGAAAAAGTTCTGTACGCGCTTCTTTTGAGCGTTGGTTCGTTTTATAGACCACAACTTAGCGACACGTTTGACCCGTGAGTTTAATATTAGCCTGGCAGGTCTTGCATAGTTGTAAATTCCCTTCACAACCGAGATTTATGATCAGTTCGTAAATTCACGGAGAAGAACATAGGCCATGCATTATTGCAGCGCAGCCGGAGGACCCGTTTTCTGACCTGTCGTTTTATTGCTTCAGCAAATTTTATTGCGTGCTCCATAAGGCTGATGGATGCTCTCAGAGGGCCCTCGCTACATCAAAGACTCGTTATTTGTCAAATTTTTAGCGGAAAATGAGCTCTTATTTGCGAGGTTCTCGGGAAATGTGATAAACAGATCAATTTTCTACAACGTTCATCAAAAGAGGAAAAACTGACGAATGAGCTTTCTTTCCATTACGCGGCATTCTCAGAAAAAAGTAGCGCGACGGAATCACACACGAAGCATTTCAATGTGGGATATTAACTTGGAACTACGATCTATGCTAACGTAAATTCTGTACCTGAAAGTAAAGAGCAAATTTAAAAAGTTTTAGAAATTATTTGCTGTGTGCAATTAGTTTTGTCTAACATCCGTGGAACTGAAGTTTGGAAAAAGTCCAATTGTGCTTCAAAAATACGACATTAATCGAGGACTACCGCCTTACCGCTTTGTGTACGATGACGCCTCTTCACACACAAATACAGTCGTTTTCCTCATAAAGCGCTAGATCGATTCCGCCAAACAACCACTCAATGTTCTGCTTTACTTCTTACAACGCTCCGTATTTGCGTCTTATGGTTCAAATGTTTTTCGTGCCATTCGCTGCTCGATTTATGTCATACCAATCTTTACAGAGCGGATCTTTACTGGTACCGATCTGGCGCTGTCTGCGGGTAACAACTGTGGAGCAGTGGTTTACTGGAACCGATCTTGTGCTCTATGCGGGTAACAACTGTTGAGTGGTTGTTTACTGGAACCGGTCTAGTGTTCTATGCGGGTAACAACTGCAATTTGGCCGGGGCTGAGCTTCAAGATAGAACAGCTGGGGAGAGTCCAGTGGTTGTTTACTGGAACCGATCTACCACTCTATGGGGGGAGCGATTGTAGTATCTTAAAGCGCCCAGACTGATAAACTCTTCGAAATGGAAAGAGGACATCGAGAGCGAGGGAATTAAGAAGCTTTCTGTCTCGTTAGCGATGTGCCTCCATCTGCGAACCCTGCTGAAGAGGGGTACTGTAATTGCTCTAATTTGTATTGCAAAATCAGTGCGGCATTTGTGAAGAAAAAGAGATTAAATTTCTGCGGTTGACTTTACTAAGGATTGGTTGAGGGGACTTGCACACAAATGTGTCGTGATGCGTGCAGTCAAGTTTAAAAACTAAATAGAAAACTCCTCCCTCAGATTTTGCTATCTCCCTCTCTTAGTTTTCATACGCATGTGTGATATGTCGCCCCTAAAGAGGTACTAACGAAGTTCATTCATATGGGAATTTATCAAGTGTTTTATCGGAATTCCTCTACTTTAATTTTATACACCCTTTTATTAATTTTTCTGCTCCATATGGAAGAGCAGCTTACTTCAGCTATTTGTTACTATAATTATATGATAGCATTATATGCGGTGGCAGAAACTTTCAACTTTTGCAAAGTTTGAGTGAATTTTTCCGTGTATCGAGCGAACCTATTGCAAGACTGTGCACATTGCAAATTGAAACGGGCGGCACCCCACTGTGGCTAGGGCATAAAGGCCCAAACATTTTCAAGATATTTCAAGATTGCCAGATTACGCCAATTTCAAGAAATCAGCGCGGACCAAAGAATTTTTCCGTTCTGTATTGTCTGAAAAGACGAATACTTACAGCTTGATTGCTTAGGACGTACTCGTATTTATTGCGAGAAATAGGTGGGTTTTTAGCGAGGAAAAATCATATTGAAAATTGATCACAGTTGAGTTTCCCTCGCGGCTCACTTCAAATTCGTCTCTTTGATCACTGCGAGGT
Source organism: Orchestia grillus (assembly GCA_014899125.1). Lineage (NCBI taxonomy): Eukaryota > Metazoa > Arthropoda > Malacostraca > Amphipoda > Talitridae > Orchestia > Orchestia grillus. The sequence goes on along the minus strand of VOMN01068253.1, from coordinate 11,077 downwards.
GCATCCAATTCAGTGGCGTGCATTGGGCTCATCAGTTGGTCTCATTAGCACGACCGCCAGCTGCAGCTCAGTCTACAGCTCTGGTTGTCTCAGCTTACCCAGGATGTTACAAAACATTATTATGCATGCAATTTTTCCTGAGATCTACGCGTGGTTGTACGGTCGTCAAAATTGAACGAACAGTGATAATTTACTACCTTTGAATATGCTGTCTCTCTAATTAGGAAAATAATGCTCAACAATACCTTTGGGATTTGATCAACTTTGCTGGGGAGTCGTTAGTAAAGGACAGAAAAGCTTATCGGCGACAGAGGTTTGTTCCCAGCCACAATGTCTGTTGTGTGTGCCAGACTGGTCATGAGGAGCACGAGTTAGAGGACAGCGCGGCAACAGAAGCAGGCGAGGCTGTAAAGTCCTGCGCCTCCTCGTTGTATTTCTTGCCCTGCTGCCTCTCGCTCTGCCTGGTCTGCCTTAGCCGTGGAGTTTAATTAATGATTAACAAGCTTTTTCTTTTATGAGAGCTTGAACGTGGATGAAAACAGATTAAAGAACTTTTGTCATTGAGTCAATCTTATGTTATATATTTGAGCTGCTTAATTTCGACCGAGAAACTTTTGTAGTTCGAGCTTTAATTTCGCTCTGTAGTGCTTTAGTGCTTTTTAGCTTTGCAATTTTGCCGGGGCTGGACTTCAAGATAGAACAGCTAGGGAGAGCCCAGCGAAGACATTTCTTGCCGGGTCTCGCTTTTTAAGCCCACGTTTGTGCTAATTAAATACCATGTTATTTAGCACCTTTTCATGATTACTCTAATGTAGAATGTTTTGTGCACTTATGAGTATGAAGCATTTTTGCTTCGCAATAGTATAACCAATTCAGCTGTGTGAAACGCGAGTAAATTATTTCGAGAATTGCAACACCGGGGTTTTTTACAGGAAACAATTACTTTTGGTTGCACACAGAAAAAAAGTGCTTTAATAACGACTCATTGTTTGTAGAGCAACTCTGTTCTGAGGATAATGCGAATTGGTATCCATTTCTGCTTGTTTGTTTTATCACTATCGAAAAATATCTTTTCTTAAGCGGATCGCTGGCAGTCTTTTCCTAAAGATGAACTGAAAGTAGCATAATGATCCCTTTAGAATGCTGAACGTTTGTCATCTACATCTATCGTATAGGTGTCTGAAATGAAGCAAAAATGTATAAAAAAACAGCAACGAAAAGATCGTGTGCTAACCCTAATATTTTTTTTATGTATGACTGCAAAAAGAACTTAATTTGAATACTAATGGAATAATTTACTAAAACCCTGTGTAAGAATTTGTGTGAACAACATTCCAAGTCGTAATTCTTCGCCACCTAAGACACCAGCGAAGGCTAGGTGACCGCTTCATATTTTTATTGCTACACCTGTCATTCCCGATTAGGACATCATTTGATGTCGACTCGTGCCAATTAATATTGTGTTTAACGCTACTTATTTATTTGTTGATCAATATTTTGGGGAAAATTCCCAAATGGCGTTACAGTACAATTATTTTAGTAGCGCCAAGTGCCATGAGCGCGGTGATAAGCGAGTGGGTCTAATTAATTAAGCAAAGCTTGGTTATCAGGTCGTATATGTGAACTGTCAGTGCATTGATTAGTTCTCTTACTGTATATGTCTTATTTTGATGAAAACTTATGTCATAAAGTCTATGGACACCGTAGTACTGATGGAACTATTTACTTATGAACTAATGACGTTATTGATTAACATTTTGTCATCGTGTGATTTAAAAATTTTTACTAATCATAGCAGCGTGTTCTAACACCGCTGCAGTGGTGTGAGGACGGTGGCGCTACCGTCATTGGAGGCGCCCTGCCCACTACCCAATGCTTGGTCGACTCGGTCAAATTCGTCGCCTTCAAAAGAATTTTGTGATAGAATTACAGTTTTGCTCTCGCACGAGTTGGTAAAAACAGATTTCCCGTTCAAGTATTCGGCAGAGAGCGAGCTGGGAAAAAGTTCTTCGGCTGGCGACTACAAATGTGCCGATATTCCTGACATGTTTGTGGGCGGGCGAAGTTAGAAGGTCAGAAATACTGGGCGTTTCTGACACAGCTTCCGACGTATCGATAAAGCTCAAAATCTGACGATAATTGTACGTTTTCAAACGTAATTTGATAGCTATCTTCGTCGCAATTTTCACGTTGGGTAATGCTATGCATTCACATTGTATGAGTTCTCGTTGGTTGATTGTCATCAGAATGATATATTGTATTTCATAAGCATTCACTGTTATGAGTTGCATTTCAACAGAGAAATCCCGTAAAAAATGTGACTTCAGTAATGCGCGCATAATTCATTCCATACTACGCAAAATAAATTTTATATATTCAAAGTCATCATTGATATATTGAAGGCGCCACGGAGTAGAGGCAGCTGAGAGTCATCTCAAAAGAATGTCCCAATTTTACGCCAGTCATCAATTTTACAATGATTGACGGTGAAAAGATTAGGCATGTTTTTGCGGGTTGTATTCTAATGTGGATGCCGCGGCCTGACAGCTGTCCGGTGTGCTGCAAGACTTTTGCTCTTTTTGTTCAGTTTCTGAAGGCTATCAATTTTCGGAGCCGAATTTTCGCGAAGCTGAAGTTGTGTCGCGACACAAACCTGCCCATAATGGACTCGAATTTCGCTCTGAGTTGACTGAGTTGTGTGACCGTAATACCGTGTCGTGTAATTGCGCCATTTGTTATCCAGGGTTGACTATCTTTCCGCGATATATTTGCATATCACAAAGCAAACGTCAAACAAAATATTTTCTATCTTTCATGAAAATGGAATACAATTATTCGTAACTTAAAGAGTCCAAATATTACCCAAGCTAATTTCGTCTTGTGACTGTAGGAACATGATACTTTTTCATCCCCTTGCTCAATGCAGTCATTATAATTGTTTGGTTACATAAATCTAGCCTTTAACGAAATCTGCCTTTTGAATCTAGCGTATGGCTAACGCTCCCCTGTCAACTGGAAAATCATTCACTAAAATGGTTTTAATTTCAGAATAAACTGTTGTAAATTTACCTGTTTTAATTTGTTTGCAACTTTGTTAGCTGTTCTATTCTATTCCCATGTGATTTACATTTGAATTTCTTTAAGCTTTGATAGTCTCGTCATGAGTACACGTACATACTTAATGAGCTGTTCTCTCTGCAGGCAAGTTGTGCAGCGATTAGTTGACGTTGGTATTTGAAAATAAGGCTGGGTGAGCGTAAGAACGAGAGGTCTCTGAAGATTTCATTGAGTTCAACTTAGACATTAAAAAATTCTTTAAATTTATTCTACGTTTGATAGATAAGCTAGAGACTTTCATAAATTTAGCGCAAGCAGGGAGAAAAGAGAACATTATGTTAAAGCTGTGAGCCGGTAACTTCTCGGAGAAAGGTTTTGATATATTGCCCTGTCTGTTATCGTACGAGTCGCTGGTGAAGCTGGCCTTAGGTCCATGAGGGCCAAGTATGGGAGCCATGCAGCAGCGCAAATTGCGGGCACTGCACAACTTCACCAAATGTTGATACTTTCCTGCTTCAGAAAGCATGTCTATGTTCTCATTAAGTTTATAGTGGAAAATGATGTAACTGGCTGAATTTTTACGCAATGTTATTCGATGTAAGGTTGAAGTCTTCAGGAGCAATCGAGGGAAATGGAACTCACAATTCTCACGAAGTAATCAAGGTGATTGTGGTACGGCTGTTTCTAGTATTATTATTCGCACATGGTCACGCCCGTTGTGGAAATTAACCCTCCTTTATTTTGCATGCACCAAGCGTGTTGCATTATTTTTATTCTTTCTCCAGTGCCGCTTCTCTTCTGGTCTTCCCGGCACCCTCCGTGACGCACTCTTCCGTCCCTCTTCGAGTTGCCCCCGTCGACCATACTCGTACAATCACTTTGTTCATAACATTATTGTACTGTGTTTAAACATTGTTGATTAAAATTGAAAACAAATTAAGTTAGATTTTTTCTAGTGATTTTTTTTTGTACTTGTTAATGTTATTGCTATATTATCCAGAGTAGGTCCACGAAAATCTATAAAATTACATTAAATACATTACTGTCTAATCTGAGTCCAGCAACGGCAATTCCTGAAATGACTCAGATTTATATCCTGAATCCGTAGAAATACCAAAATTCGGTCAATTAAAAGAAATGAGTAAGGCAGCTCTTGAGTCTGAGGACGACTCAAGAGCTGCCTTACTAATGTTGTGCATGGCTCCAGGGAGCTATGTTTCATTTGCTGAGGGTCTGCCCCGGCTCACGAGGGTCCCCGTACGCCTGCATGCACCTGTGTGTCCACTGAACCTGGCGTGTGCTGTATACTTCAAAACTTAACATCTTGCCGATTTATTCCAGCCCTTTATAGGGCCATGCAGCTTGAATTCATGAAGAAATGGTTTTACACACGATAACGTTATATTCGATTGTTTGTTGCACGAACATTTTGAAATTGTTTCCGATGTTGCGCTGAACCTTCGAGCGCTCTTAACATTCGTGAGATACGAACTAAGGCTTCATCGATGAGATTTGTTGTACAATTGTGTATCAAGGAACGAGACTGTTATAGTCTAAGTTTAAAATGATTCTCAGGTAATACATATTTTCCCAGAGTTTTGAAGAGGAGTTGTATTACGGTATTGCTCACTCAGATCACCACAATCTATTGTTAGTTGAATAATTTTCCTCTGTGCATTCAGTTTTCTTTGTTTATATCGTAAATTGATCAAGAAATTTGCCAATCTGCTCCTATGACATGCAGTTAAGAGTTGGAATTCATATTTCAAACGTTAAAATGGCAGCGTAACGGTAACACAATCTTAGCGAAGAGTTAATTTCTGCGTAGCCCTCCAGTTAATGGAGAAAGCTTCAGGCCTAAAAGAGCAACGCGTTATGACATGAACAACCTTGCTGTGTTCCTCGCTTCTTAATCGTGTGGCAGAATGGCCCCGCGATGATTGGAAGGGATAAAGTTTTTCTCGCATTTGAGATTTCCAGTTCTGCTTCTCGCGTGTATTCAATGCCCAGTGAGACTTTGCCATACGGTACAAATGTTGTTACCATTGTTTGAAATTTGCAGTTCTGTACAGTTGAAGTTTGATTGAGGCTTCACTTCTCGCACCTGAATTGAGCAAAGCTTTCCCGAATGTTCCACAATAGAACCCCCGTGGTAGGCCGCCGACTTATGAAAACAGACTTTTCAAAACTTTTCATCTGTAATATCAAATATACATCATGCACTAACATCGTATATAAGATTTGGCCTGTTAGAACTTCCATATTCGATGCAGTTTCTCAAAACTAACCCTTTTTGATTCTTCGAAATCCTTTCGTGGCTGAAGACGCATTCGCTAGAGGGCATTACATACTTTCAGTATCGTAGCGAGTATTTCCAGGCAGCTTGAGGGCACAGAACCCTTTGTGGGGGTTTTTAATCCCTTATTGAAATTCTGTAATGTACACGCACACATAAATCGCGCATCGATTGGTTTTGAATAGGCATTGAATTTCGTCGAATTAGAGGCTTTCGAGTGTAATTAGGCAAAGAAGAGAAATAAGAATGAAATTCTCGGAGTAGCTGGGGAACCAACTTTGGCCGCACCGTCAAGACTTTACGATTATGATACGTTAATTTTAAGCTAAAGTAGCATATTTCTAATTCTTTTAGTGTGACTTTAAATTACGAGAAAAGCACGAACGCTTCACCTACGAACAAAAAACCAACATTCAGAGACTCTACACCTGCATAGGTTCTCTCGTGTAGAGCACTCATTCAAGTCTTGGAAAATACGCAGGATGTTACCATACATGACGATTCTAACACACAACAAGTTTCAGGGAATTATCCCTATAGCTCAAATGGAAACTACTTTTTGGCCGTCTTTGTTTATGATTTGAATAGCTCGCACTAATAATATCTTCAAACCAAAATTTTGCTGTACGGTGGACTATGCTGCGTACAATCTCAACTAGCGTGAGGTTTGGTTGGGTCGGTAGCGTCCCCTGCTGCTGCCAAAAGGCGGCCACCGCAGCGAATTGGCGGGGGCGCAAAACGAGCAAATGTGAGATTTCTACGTAAGTGTTGGCGTGTCTAGAAAATTAGCATGTTCTAGATTCCAAAAATGAAAAGATCATAACAAAATTTCAATGATCACAAGTTGTTACTTGTGCTCAGAGTATCAGAGACTAAATTGCTAGACCGCTGTACCGTTATGTTTTAAAATTACAAAGTCTCGCCATGCATTCATGTTAGGCAGCCTTTTGTTAAAGCTTAGCGAGTTGATAGGATCTTCTGATACCGAAATTTCCGGCCATCTTAATTCTTAAAATAGTATATAAAGTTTTGGTTCAGTGACTTTCTGATTTAGGGTCTGAAGAAAGATCTAGATGCGTATGTCTCCCTCACGCATGATGCATCCTTTGGCTTTCCAGTGTGTTCATTTTGGTTAGGTTTGACGACGTTTATTTGTTTCCTAGGTGTAGATGCTTCTTGATTTACCTTTATGGTTCTTTCACCTAGTCCTAATTTTCGAATCCGCTCACAAGAGGTGTCGTATTTACGATCACTGCATGCGTGTCATTAAGGCATTACTCGTGTGGAAAGTGCTTTGAGAAATATATTTGCTCTTATATATCATTTGCTGTAACATTCTGCTTGAAAACCTTCCACCTGCCAACTTTACTGCTCAACTCATTCATGCTTAAAAGTTTGCATTGACTGACATCTAACATCAAGAAATGTTCCTTACAATTCCTAATGCGCAAATATGGTGCATTTAGTCTAATTACTTATCTTGGAATGCTGTTGTAAATTATAAAAATTCAGAATCGTTTTAAATATTTTACGAATAAATTCAAGTCACAAATTTTACCTTGTAATAAGGAAATTTAGAAATAAGGAAATGAAGCTCAAGCTCGTTGAAAGATTCTCGCTCGTAAAGTTCTTAATGCAAACATTGTTGCTAAAGCATTCACTCTTCTGTGCGGTCTTTTATGGTCAGCAGCCTGATCCCCTCCTGAGAATATTATCCTTTACACTGAAAGTTTAAGTAAAACGGGAATTCTATATCGAAGCTCCTGGAAACTTTGCGAACCTCCTTGCACACAAAAGAATAATAAAGTAAGGTCTGAGATCGTAGAGTACGTTGAGCGCGGTCTTTCTCCTAATGGGATGGGCCCGAAGGAATGATAGGCAACGACGTACGTAATATCATCAGTGTAACTCAACCCGTCTTGGTTACTTATACTTTCATGCTATAGATTTATGGAGAAGCGCTTTCTGACCATCTGTTGTTGGTTCTAGTTTGTATTCGGGTTAGTTTTGATTAGCATTTACCCCTTTTTCTTGTGGAGTGGTGCTGAACTGTGCGTTTCTTGTCGAGCGGATCATTCTACATTTTTTGAATTGAGAGGTTGTTTCTATGGATTTAAGTGCTGCTTTTGAACAGCGTGATTCTTCCCTTTCAGCATGATGTTGTCAGTAGACGATGCAATACTGTCCTATTGAAATTAGAAACAGGACTAGTCCACAGACATAATTGGCGTGTCTGCGGGTGATGAGAGGAACGGAAGCTACGTAAACGATGGACGAACGCTAAAGCTGTTGGCGCGCTTATAGCGTGACGCTTCAATTTATAAAAATGTGCCTCCTCACCTCTCAATTCACCAGCTTACTTTGAATAGCAGTGGGATGGGTGTTCGCTCTATTCCGAGAACGCTGGAACGTGATTTAATTTTTCACGCGAGCGAGTACCGTCACCACTGGAAATGGAGATACAGTACCTCTCACTCTCTCTCTCTGTCTCTTTCTGTCTCTCTCTCTCTCTCTCTCTCTCTCTCTCTCTCTCTAGGGCAAATTTTCCGAGTTCAATTTGTTCGGCGAGAGCCTTCTATGTGCGTCTCATGGCTGTAGAGCTGTGCCGTTGGACTGACTTCTCATAATAATTAGATTTTCTGCTGGCGTTTGGGTATGTACTAGTAGTATAAGTTCAACCGGGGAGTGTGCATGATTATTTCAAGAATGATTTATCTTAGGTGCAATGAATTAAAAGCACATCCAATTTGTAAGCAACCAATGAAGTGATCCTTCTAACACTCATGAATGTTTGTTCGGATTTTCAGAGGTCGTATGTTGGGGACTGAGCGCTCCATATGATCCCCTTCAGGGAAGTGATCAGATGGCGCTGGTCGTCGGCCGTACACATTTGGGTGCTACAGTGTTTCACTGATGACATTCTCAGCTATTCTACGCAAAATCAACGTCACTCATTATTAGGAGCAGTTGTGAATTGAGTTTTGTAGTGAAGTGGACCTTATAATTCCTTTTCAATTCTTTATTTTCTTTATTTTTAACAGGCCACTTATATGATCATCTAGCTTCCTGAGACCTTATCTTTAATAATTCACTTGTTTATTTCGTTACTTTAATTTTTCGTGTCTTTAACATACATACTTTCAGCTACTTTTTGAACATTCTGAGAGTGAGTGCAGTGTGCAGTAGAAAAGCCGTATATATTATGCAAATAAGCATGAAAAATCTTTTTCCCGATTTCCCTACCCGCCTTGCTCTGAGGTTATGGCCCTGAGATTGAGTCCTACATCTGGGCAAAGCGAGAAAATAGTTCCGCGAGTAATGATAGATCGGAGCGAGCCTAAGTCCGTTTATCAGCCGTATGCTGGACACAAAAATATTATTCCGGACACGAACAAGTGCATAAATTTTGAAGTGCTTCAAACAAGATTGAGTCAGCGAGATTGCTCTTGATATCGCATTACCGTTGCCGTTTTCGTTGCCTCGTGTGTGCGGAAATGAATTAGTGTCATTTTTAAAGTATTCTCGTATTTAATTTCGAAACTTTTCCACTAAAGCCCAGAAAATATTGCCCTGACTAGCTCTACAGAATCGAGTAACAGAGTTTGGAAACAGTCCAAGTTCGAGGCAATATTTTCAACTAGCCTCTCTTGAAAACTGCGTCTAACATCGTGGACACAGTAAAGTGCGTCTTGGTTTGTACTCAATGTAAAAAACACTTAAAAACTCTGAAGAACTGCTTGAAACTGCTCGCCTCCACTTCTGATGGCAACAAAGTTTGTCACTTAGAATTTGTTGCTGAATATTATTAATATAGTAATAATTTTGGAACTTTAACGTCACGAACCTCAGTGCACCTATCTAATTGCTGCTCATTGAAGCTTAGTACCGAGCAATCATCACTTCTCAATGTACTTGTTCAGTGACAACTTTCTTTTGCGCTGAATTTATATCCATGAAAATCTGTGTAACCATTCTCGCTTACCTTTATTTTCGCCATTAGTTTGTTTCTACTTTGCTTTCTATTTACTGCTAGGATCTTGGTAAACTCAGAGTTGTGTGTAGGAATCTGGAGTTTCCTTTAGTAAGCAACTCCTCAAAAGGAAGAACGCCCAGTGATGAAGAAAAAGGCTTTCAAACTGGAACTTTGGAGCAAGAATTGAAATAGATTTTATGTTTTCATTTGTCCAAAGAATGTAGTAGAGAAACAATGAGCGTTTAATATTTAAAGTTAGGTAGCTAGAGATCGCCGTTTACATGCTGAGCAAAACTGCAAAAGTTAAAAATTATAGATAGCCTAAATTTCAGGCTGATTAACTCATCGTGCTGCGTAGAAACGGAGGGATTTTTTTCGTGATCTATTGCCAAAAAATGTAAGTTTGACAATACAGTTACAAACTCAGTTTTCATTACGAATAGTAATTGAGACGAGCTGAAATATCGGAGCTTTAAAAGCGTGTTCTACGCTCCAACCTGTTGTTTGGAAGTATAGTAACCATGCAAAAACAAGGGTGTGCAAGTTTAGTATTTAGTTTTTCGTTAACACTACTTGATAAGAAATTAATTTTTAATAAACTTTTCACGCAAGTCATGAGCGAGTAATTCTGAAAATTATTGTTCAATGCAGACGATCATTTACGGGTATTATCATCGACCTGAGAATGATTTATGGACGGGTTGTGCGCAGCAGGAAACTACGCTTTAATGCTAGGATCACATTAATGCTTTGTGATGAAAAACTTCCTATTTTTAGATGCTTTAATCAGTGTTATTACGAAGATTCAATACCATTTTGAACATTCTCAAGCATAATTCCATAGTGGAAATTTTTGTTTTAGTTCTATTGCCGAGAAATTTTATTCGGGAGTTTTAACTTTTGAAATTGACTTGTCGACAACTATTTCATTTATTTTTATGAATGATATTTACTTTACAAAATTGACCCACAAAAAAGTCAATAGCAAAGGATGACCCAAATTGGTTTGCCATTTCCCATTAAGGTTTTCCTTCGGCAGTTCTCATGCACGTTTTAAGGAAAATTAGGCTTTAGCAGCACCCAATCGAGGCACGAATGCTAGCCAAAATCAGTGGAGCTCGTCATCGGCCGACAACGGACCACTAAATGAAGAGAACTCTATGAGCTCCCAGCGATTATCGGCTAGTGTGGGCTCGGATCAGAAGTGTAGGCCAGGTGAACGGTTGTGGTGTGATGAGCGTTGCTTGAGCCACGCCTAGCAGAGCGTTGCGGCCGTCTCGAGTCCTGGCTGCACTACGGGCATACAAATAAAATATTCGTTTACGTAGTACTATAAATTAATTTGTGAGAAGTAAATTAGTCTTGAAATCCATCCAATCTGAAGTAAATCTTTTTGATCTGAATTTGTGCTCATTCGATCATGAACAGCTACTGTATTTAAGGTACTGGTCGTCTCTCATGACGGGTCTGCTACTGGTCTTAGCTGCTGTGTTCCTTACTGGTCATCTTTCATGAAGCTATAAACAATCTACACGGCGTCTGTCGTACGCCAGAAAAAACAACTAATCGCACTTGAAAATGAATTAGTTTTTAAGGAACACGTGAAATTATGACAAATTATGCTTTAATATTGGGATTACACTGGGAAATTGAAAAGAAATGATGTTTTTTGAACCTTATAATGAGTCACATAATTTGCTCGCAACAAAAGATCCGACGACTTGTATTAAATAAGCGGCCAACTCATGAAA
>VOMN01068252.1:0-14052 GCA_014899125.1 Orchestia grillus | reverse complement strand
TGTATTTATCCCCCACCCTAGAACGAGCCCCCTCCCCCCTCTCCTCGGAGTTCCCTATATTCGGGCCTCAGGTACAACGCGGGTCAGTAGCGGCAGCACAGCCCTCCGTGAAGTAGGAGGGCATAAGTTCTCAGGCCTATTGAAACGCCAACTCGAATTTTGCTCGTAGAATTTCATTCAAAAACTGATGGGCAATTGGGTTCAGATAATTGCTCCTCTTCCGTATGCTCCGTATTATGCATTGATTGCAAGGACTTGATTGGCGTGTTTTCGTATGTTTCAATATGAGTGTGAAGGTTTTCAGTTCTGGTGCAGCTATGTTTGTTCTGTCCAAAACGACTGGAATTATATTTTATAATGTAAGGGAAACCATAGGGTAATATCTTCCGAAAATGAGTTTTTCATATTATAACTTATTACTTAGCGTTGGTCACGTTATGCAACCTCAAAGGTAGGGGTGAAATTTAACGTGATATTTACTGTGATATAGAAAGTATGATTGATTAAGGGAAATTAGTTTTAAGCGCTGTGCATGCTTGCCTAATAGTTAAGTCATGGTGTTGCAGCATCCGAACACTGCAGTTAGAGCTGTACAAAACGCATGATGGCTTAGAAGAAAGTGAATTCAGTGTGTAGATGAGAGCGGCAATGCGCGTCAAGGTGAATGTGCCAGGAATGTGCTGTGCAGCAGATGTTCCGATCAATGATGAGGTATTAAATCAAATGAGGAATATTAAAAATAATATTTGCAAGGGTGAGTAGAGATTTAATTAATTCACAAGGAAAATGAAAGTGGCGTTACCACTGATGACCTTTGAAGGCACTATTTATTGTTGAAGAACTCGAAAGATGTTATTTTGTAATGTGGTACTCTAAAGACAATTTTTACTAATGAGGGATTCCGTAAGCGTTCTCTTATTAATTATGAATCAAGTGTAATTTATTGATATAGTGTTTACTTTGAGAGCATACATCGAAGTAAGACGTAGAAAGTATATATTTCTATTCAATTTACGGACTCCAATTGAGTAGCGACTTTTGATGCAAAGCTTTCACAGGCGATAGAACTGGTGAAAATTCTGTTGGCCTAATAAAATTCACAAAAATTTATAAAAGCGACTTGCGTAGAATTCATGAATTCTAAGTGTGAATTCCATTCAGAGCGACGGATACGCTTATGAAAACACGGACCTAAGATTTATTTGCGCTGTTCGAAATTCGAAACGAAAAGTAAATTAAATTAAATTTTAAATTCGAGACTGCCCCTAATGTTTCCGATGTTGCTAGAGGCTTATTGATATTTGGATGTGAGCGTTATGCTAATTATGAAGCGATGGCGAATGCTTGACTGACGTGATTCCGGAGAAGTTCAAATGGAAATATTATTCATGTACTCATCGCAATTTTGAGTTTCGATGATTTATTTTGATCATAATGTGATGTTCATTGTCTCGAAGGGACGCCATTTGTAAATAATTGTAATTATTTGTAATTATTTCTTTCTATTATAATAGAAGGAAGCCGGTTTATGGCCAGTGATCCCCAGCTTTTTGCTTCTGTCCTCTACAAAGTCTAAGAAATTCCCCCTTTAATCCTATAAAGACCCCAGCCAAAAATTGTGAAGATTGGTCATAATTCAGCGTGGCCTTAATTAAGTCCTGATTGTTTTGTTTAAAAATATCGTGAATATGCACGTGATCGACTGCTTTCACGATATTTCTTTCATTCACAAAATAAGTTTGCTTTTTAGGCTTGAGAACAGCAGCACAAGCTGGCAAGCAAGCTCACCACAGCACGCAAGGACTTTCGTGTGAGCAGCCACGTAAGTTCATAATAAATAGAAGAACTTTTTCGGCTAAGTCTCAGCTGCGGGACTTTTTGTTCCATGTAGAGCGCCAGACTCGCAGAAGCCATCACTCGCGTTGGGTGTCCACTCCCTGCTTTCACATGGCAGACTTGAGGACACATCCTTGAAATAAGGGACTTACTCCCTGGGATTCCCTAGTTATTCTTGCTACTTGGATTCCATCAGAGTCTCACCATGTATACTGAAATGAACCTGAACTAAGTTTTTGAACTATACTATTGAACTATATATAATGTGGCGACGGGGACTCAACTTGTATTATATCAATGATAACAATCATATATTTCTGTGTTTCTTCTTATTTGCAATGGGGAGGAGGTTCCCCCCTTTAATTTTAGGAAACTGTGTTTTTTGAAACTCCGAAGGGGTTTCTCTGGATGTGAAGTGCGTTTGCTCAAGGAAGCTAATACTCCTACAATTAATAAATACTACGTATTAATTGTAGGAGTATTTCTAATTAATGAATAACAGATTAGGAATACTAAATATAGGGTGAACGTCACAATACCCCGTCCCCTCACCACTTTCAAAAAGGCTATCATCCTCCTGTCGTAATTCTAGAGAAATGTTTTGATGCACAGTCAAAGCAAATCGCGTAGTGAAGGTTAACCTTTCACCGACCAAAAAGACTTCACGGCCCCGCTTCATAAATGTGGGGCTAGTTTGTGGTAAGAACTTAAATTTAAGCAATTTTTCATCATAAGAGTTGCATGAAAGTAAAACAACAGACATGAATTTCTTGAATAAGAAATGTATATGCCATATCGCATATACATTCATATTCATAAATTTACAGCAAGTTGAATGCAATCTTTTTGCGAGAATGATATGCCCGTTATAGAGTTAGCTGTTGGGTCATATCGTGGGCCGTCACCATAGTTTGGCTGCTGCCTGACCCAGCCCTGGCAGACCTGCAGTGGTGCAGTCCGTCAGAGGCGAGTGCAGTGAGGCTGCAGAGATGGCCATCTGAACCCCTGCCAGCTCTCTCTGCCCCAGTGGGGGTCTGCGCTGAGTGAAGGGGGGTCTGGGTAGAGGAGGGGAGGGGTCTGGGTAGAGGGTGCTCAGGGCATAACACAACTCACACGAGACAGGACAAAAAGAACGACTCGATCTCGTTCGCACTCCATGACATTCAGGTGTCAATAACAGATAATCAATCCCTTGCGCGTGTGGCCAGGGCCCGAACTGAGCCACCTGGAGACGGCTGGCTTCTCTGGCGCGTTATATGAAGAAAAACACAAACATTTCCTTCTGGAAGTTATTTTTAGGTTTAATTTGCTCCTGCAAGCTGCTCCGAGACCTGGGAGACCGTGCACAACCGGTTCCCGCCGAGCATCGATTTCGTCTGCATAATAGAAGTTAGAAGGCCGCCAGCCTAGGGAGGCGCTAAATAATTCTCTGGAACACAAAGAGATTGTGGGTGTTTGAGTTTTGATTTGTTGCGGCATTGTTTTACACATTGAACATTTGAATTGAAGAATAGATAATGATTTGTCGTTTTCTATAGCTTTTTGGCAAGTACGGTGTCGTTGAAGGTGAGTACGAGTGCGTATGCCACTTCAGGTGAGGTGAGTACGCCACTTCAGTTGTAGGTTCAAAATTTCAAGCTTGGGTTGTTTGGTGATTCGAACTGGTTGAAAATCTCAGTCACTGGACTACATGATTTTGAGCTGTACCAATATTGTCTTCAAGTTATATACATTTTATTTATCAACTTCGGTCTTTCATTTCAGTAGTCAAAAAAAAAACTGTCATGTACCATATGTAGATACACAACATCTAGTGTTGTAAGCCACCTGAAGCTGTCCGATGCACTGAGTATTTCACTCATTCTTCCGACGTGAAAATGTCTTAACAAAAGATGAATATTTTGCGACAATACTTGAACAGCAAGCTCCTGATTTCCAACGTTCCTGAGCCATAAATGCAAAGAAGACGAAAAAACGAACAAATAATTTATGATTCGCTGGAGTTTTATTTTTAATTTTGTTAATTATAGCTTGGAAATGAAACGCAATTTGTGGCAGCAAAACGATGTGCCGTGACGTTTTCGTGGATCTGAAATAAAAGTACGTGGCATCTGAAACGAAGACTGAACGAGCTCTCTCTGTTACTGATCATCACACCTCCAGGCCGAAATAAGGGATACAATTAAGAAAGGAATTTTCGTTTTCCAAATGAGTATGAAATGCAATATTGCTTTTGGTGGAGGTTAAAGATTTTTCTAACGGTTCTTTATTTATTTATCATTTACTATACCAGCAAACGGGTCACTTCATTTTGCCACGCCGTGTATATTTGATTTCTTTGAATAGGCGATTCAATAGTCGAGAGAGATCGAATCCTACACTTGAGAGAATCGGTCGCTCAGCTATCATACCGCGCCTAAACAACTTAGGATATCAGAGAACTGTTTTCTTTGTGACGATTTCCATGAGATTACGGCTTTATCGACCCTCTGCAGTTTTGTTCCGTGGAAGTAATGAAATGTCAACAGAACAACAAAGAGCAGTTCTCGCTTTCTCTTTTGTTACACAGCTTGATGTGGACCTTGTGATCGTGGATCTTTACAAATTGCTGCGCATGCTTTGTCTCCGCCTCATGATTTTATCTTCTCTTCCTTTACAGAGATACTTAGAAAGAAGTTGGAACGAAACCAAAGCCTCGAAGTTTTAACACAAAGCACCACTGTTTCCAAGCCAAAACCTTCTAAAGTAATCAATCCACAAAAAAACATTAACTTTGCCACTTGCGTTTCGATTAAAATTTTTATTTGACACTCCTCTCGCGAATTAGTGCTAAACGCATCATGGAGTACCTACATTCGTCCGTGCCTGTGGAGGACTCCTTCATGCATCCTCAGAAGCCCCACAACCTCCCCCACCTGCAGAACGTAACTGTCAAGGATCTCAATGATCTCATCAGGCAAATCCACGCTGCGTTTGACGGAGATCACGTGGACGTTGATCTTGTTTCGGCAATCCTTCGAGCTTACAAGAGCAACCAAGCTGATTGGAAGAAATTTGCCAAATATGACAGATACAAGTAAGTGTGCTCTTATTTTATGGTCTCGTATGTTATTTTAAGGTCTTATACATCTTGCTGATTAGAAGAAATTCGCCAAATATGCCAGATACAA
This sequence comes from Orchestia grillus, assembly GCA_014899125.1. NCBI lineage: Eukaryota > Metazoa > Arthropoda > Malacostraca > Amphipoda > Talitridae > Orchestia > Orchestia grillus. Next base: position 9,046 of record VOMN01068252.1, on the reverse strand, counting down.
GTAGGTGTGCCCTTATTTTATGGTCTCATACGTTATTTTATGGTCCTATACATCTTGCTGATTGGAAGAAGTTCGCCAAATATGACAGATACAAGTAAGTGTGCCCTTATTTTATGGTCTTCCATATTTCAAGCGAGTCAACATTTTATTTTGATATTAATCCTGTTAGTTGGAAGACGCTTGTGTGCATTGCCCCACGCAATGAAATAAATTATTTTTCCTGCATTTTTTAAGGTAATTCAAAGACAATCGGACAGTTAAGTTTACTGTAAGAATATGACTCCTACAAAATTGCTAATAATAACCACCACATGATAGATAAATACTAGTTCAAACGTTTTTATTCATTATGAGTGTCACGAAAACGTCTATTTCTGAAATTGTAGTATCAAAAGTTGCAAAGTATCGATACGCGTTCACTCACCTCGCGTAGTTTCTACCTGAGATTCTGCCTCGAATAAATTCTTCCTGGACAAACTGAGGTCGTTGGGTACGTCCACGAGTGAGATAGCCACGGTGTAACTGCGCAGGTCTTCGCACTGCGCAGTGGGTGAATGGCGTAATCTCCGCACATTTCCCTATTTAACCCGCCCTCCTCTTCATTTACCCTCTTTCACCCGATCGCCCACTAATCCCATTAATACACCGCAGTTTCTCTCTACTTGGCTGTTCTGGAACACTCTTCTCTACTTGGGCAACTTCAATCTTTTTAAGTAACTTTAATCTTTGTATAACTTCGCATTTTTAGGTAATTTTACTGTTTACGGCTCACACAGCTCTCTGCTGACATTCCGTTCTAGAGTTTGCTACATGCATTTTCTGCCTGGAACTTCACTTTTTAACTCCATTTCACTGCTCCCCAAACTCCACTCCAATGTGTCTCTCACGGATATCCGGCTAGTATGTCTCTTCAAGGCTATCGAACAAGTCAAACTAAACAATCGATTATTTCTTGTTTGCGTTTAGTATGTCACAATTCCACTACTCTATCAGAACAACCAAATCTGTCGGGCCGTAAATGTACCATTAAAATTTCTATCGACTCTCGTTTCAATAATGTATTCAAGAAGCTGAATCTAACTAAACATGTGAAATTGTTTTGCTACAATTATCGCTAAGGGTAGTGGCGCTTACAGATTTGATACAATTTTATGCAGGTTTTTCCGGCGAGTTATTTTATCAATGAATCTTGGGAACACGTGCGACCGTGTGGAGCTCGTGCGCCGCGCTTTGAGGAGCCCTCTACTTCCTAGAACGATATCAGGAAAAGTGATCCACAGAACTGGTTTAATTCAGCTACTAGCTGAATTAATCGGTATTGTTTATGTTGTTGAAACAGAAGTACTTGTAGCTATGGTAATGGAAAAGTTTATTTTTCGACACGTAAAGCGTTGCGTCCTTCATTGTCTTACAAATGGTTCATGTTTCACAATACATTTTTACGCTTTTCACATGAGGAGGAAGGAAGGTTCTTTTTCTCAATATGACCACGAATATTCAAGAATGATTGCGCACAGCACGCAGCAGCTGAAACAGATGTTTTATTCGAAGCAGTAGCTAAACGGATTCTTTTTGCCAATTTTAGAGCACAGGGTCCAGGAATATTTCAACCATGTGTAAGATATTCATCAGGGAGTGTTTTTGCGAGGTAGGCGTTCTAAACGTGTTTTTTGCACGTGTGTTTGTAGGGAGTGGGAGGGGAGTTTGGTTTGACTAGAAGAGCTTAGGCTTCCTATAGATTAAGATGCTCGTACTTTATTCCATTGAAGCTCGTCGTCTTACCAGATATAACGCAAGTTTATTTTATTTCTATATTCATGAATGCCGGCGCTTGAATCTCAAAAAATCTTCATTCAAGAAAACAAACGAGTCATCATCGCTGCATCAGGATATTTTCAAGGCACTCGGCTGAACCATACTCGAGTTTCGTCTCAGGTTTCATAACGAACTCTACACGCAAAACAAAATTACTATCAGCGAGCCTATTTGGGGTAAGTGGCCCGTGAAAAAGTTCTCCCAGTACAAGCTGTAGTGAATTCATCTGTGAGAAGCGACGAAAAGTGGCCGACTGCGGAAACTCGGTTCACTGCGTCATGCCCATGTCACCCGAAACCTTACCCCGCCCTATCTGTCTGAAGTGAACAAGCGCACGACGCAGGCCTGGGTCGGCAGATAACACTGCAAGGCTCCCCGTAGCCAGCCTCATCCATCACACATCGGTGCCGCCCCGTGACATCGCTGTTATCACGTAGGCCGCTATCGCTGAGAGAGCTATGAAAATACGTGACTCGGCTCTCACGCTTCCATGTAACTCCTTTTTTTTAATCTTTTTTTACCCGCTTCTCCGGGGAGCCAAATACGTAGCGTGTAGGTATGGCGATAGTTTGCCCTGTTGACGAGGATTTGCTCGGGTCAAATGACGGGTTTCCCCGCGCAGCAAGACGCAAAAACAATACATGCCTGACCTGCTGAGGCTCAGTTTTGTCGTATTTCATGCCCAGGAACTTCAAAAATCAAATTTCGAAGCAGGATTTAAGCAACGAGAGCGACAAAATGCTGAGAAGTTGCGCGATGTTGAATTTAAATTGAGTTCATCAGCTTTGAATGAATCTTTTGAACAAATCGGACACATAGCATCCTTGTCGGAGAACAAAGTAGATTGAAGGCTCTTTCAAATAAGAGGTACGAATGAAAATGGAAACAGGAATCGGCATAGAATCCAACCAGGCGCTATCTGTCGGGGCTGAACTGGTGTTCGTCGAAAAAACTTGTACCTGAGGATCATCGTCGTCTTCTCTGAAGTTTGAAATAATTGCTAAAAAAAACGCTACAATCTGCACCTCATTGCTTAATACAAACAAAATATCCCCTACTCCATCATCTCAAGCAAGCAGCTTCCCGTTGCTTTACGAGCACATATTTTAATAGTGTTTTGCAGCTCGGGAGCCTGAAAGAAGTCAAGCGTCCTCTTTGAACACGCTGTCTCTTATTTCCCCTACTTCTTGTGGCATCGAAGGTTACGTGTTCCTACTTTGCATCTTCCCTTCGTCACAGACGGCCGACGAATGAGAGCAAAATTTGCTCGCTTATTTCCATTGTGCGAAATGGGCCACTTCATATTTCTCTCGAGTCTTTTCCTTAAAGTTAAATAAGTAACTTGCCTTAGGAACACCTGCAACCTGCTCACTAACCTCGAACACCTGTTCAGAGGCTAACCTTTCACCTGTCGCAGGTGCATCCACAACCTGTTCCCTAACCTTCCACCTGTGGCAGGTACACCCGCAACTTGGTGGACGAGGGCAACGGCAAGTTCAACCTGATGCTGCTGTGCTGGGGCCCCTCCCAGGCGTCCTCCATACACGACCACACCGACGCTCACTGCTTCATGAAGGTGCGCTTGTCATCAGTTTTGAGGCCTTCACTCACCCGTGTTATATTTTTTAAAGATGTTGTACTAGGAGCCTCCTGGCTGGGGCTTGTGAGAACTCATATAGATGTGATAGTTAATCGAAACGGTCATGATGTGACTGTTAATCATTTCATTTTGTCATCATTTTTTATGACAATCATTTTTGATTGTCATTTTGTTATTCACAATGATTGTGATACAGTTATGTTGTGCGCTACTAAGCCTGGAAGATAAATATCTGCCGAGTAGGTCGGTGAACTCGGTTGCATGTCCCTGTAGTATATACATGTTTACGGTTACTATAGCACGTTGCCTTTCGACAAATGAGAGCATTTGCAAATATACTATTTACTATTAGGATGGAAACCCTTTCGTTTTTCTGCGACAGTGATAAACTCATGTAAGAAAAAAAAAATCAGTTGTGCTTTGTTGAATAATTTGCACGGCCTTATTTTCCTGAAGGCTTGGTGAGGCTCGTGCGTGCGTCACACGTGCTCAATGCTTCCCTGCAACCCGTTAAGTCCCCATTTAATATTTGCAAATAATGGAATTTTCAATTTTTCTCTCATTGCTAGCTAAGTATATTGTGGTAGGACAAGGTTAGTTAAGTTTGTCTTGATATACAGTAGGGACTGGACACCTCAGGGGAAGGGATACTGTTAGGTTACCTGAGCTCTAGATACTCTAGACAGAATGGTTTTTCGGTACATGCTTAGGTAGCAATTCACCATTCCGAGTGCAGTCGTACATCTCGAGAGAAAAATCCGTCTTCCAACTGGAGACAAAACACCTGCCGGGGAAGGAATCCTGTCGGAAATACCATAAAATCCGTCGTCAGTAAAGCACCTACCATGGAGGGGCTCGAAAAGTCATTTTTGGTGTTCGGCTTTGCAGATCCTGTCTGGCGAGCTGGATGAGGTGCGGTACGAGTGGCCCCAGAGCTCACGTCTCTCAGACTGTGGGGGCATGCACATGGTGGGCAGGACGCCCCTGCACACCAACGGAGTGTGCTACATTAATGGTGGGTAAACGCACGCTTACCACGTTTTCCATGGAAGTAAACGCAAGCTTTAAACTTGATCAATTTGATGTTCAATTTATAGTAGATTCAAGTATTTCCTCGAGTTTTGCATGGAAATGAACATAACTCCTTAATGAATTACCCCGAGAAGGCCGGCGGTGCATTCACACGGTCTGTGTAACCGACAGTGACCGTGTGAATACAACAACGACGGCCACGAGATATCTCGGGGTAGTTCATTAGGGGTCAAGCATAATTGTGATAAAACTGGTGTTGTGTTAAGGGCAGGCTCAGCTCGCATCGAACAAACACCTACAAACATTATTTTGGATATAAATGCACGCTGAAACTTGATAGGCTTCTCATACTGGGTGCAAGGATTGTTTGAGGACGCGTCGTTTTCAGTTCATCACACACAAGAATAATTTAAATAGTTTTTTAATTTCAGATAACCCATTTAAATAAGGATATCAACCTAAGAAATAAAAAGACGTGCAGTTATAGTTACTCTAACAACAATTATGATGATTGTAGGAGTTGAGTAGTGAAGGTCATGTGAACATTTGTAAACATTTGCAAGCATTTGCAAGCATTTGCAAGCATTTGCAAGCATGTGCAAGCATTTGCAAGCATGTGCAAGCATTTGCAAGCATGTGCAAGCATTTGCAAGCATGTGCAAGCATTTGCAAGCATGTGCAAGCATTTGCAAGCATGTGCAAGCATTTGCAAGCATGTGCAAGCATTTGCAAGCATGTGCAAGCATTTGCAAGCATGTGCAAGCATTTGCAAGCATGTGCAAGCATTTGCAAGCATGTGCAAGCATTTGCAAGCATGTGCAAGCATTTGCAAGCATGTGCAAGCATGTGCAAACATTTGCAAACATTTGCAAACATTTGCAAACATTTGCAAACATTTGCAAACATTTGCAAACATTTATTTACCATAAGTAATTTTCATCAGATACAGGTTTACAATCAAATGAGGAACGACGAAAAACCGGAATCAGGATATATACCACATGTGGGCCCGAATAAGCTACAAGGCTTCTAGGGCAACCTATGTCATGTCACCTTGCAGTTTTCACGGTCATCACATTCATCTGGCAGCAGACAAAACCCTCATAAACAAATGAATGCGTTGCAAGAGTGCATTTACTTCCGTTTTATCGTTGCAGACGAACCCGTGTGAACAAATGACAACATCACACATTTTACCGTTTATCATCACAGACACAAACTCTACAAACAAATGACATTTCAGGTACTCGCTTCCAAACGTCAGTATAACTTTGTACACAGCACTCTCAGGAGGGAATGGTAACACTACTCATTTTACTTTCGTTTTACAACACATGCAGCCCGGTGACAATGCATGTACACACTTCCATACACTAATATTATACTACTGACGAAGCTATAAAGAACAAACAACAACACAACCCTTTTCTCTCCCGTTTCATAGACAAATTCTAGGTAAATCATCACGAGATTTACTCTCGTTCTATTCACGCTTTGCGAAGGAATTCATCACATAATTTACTCCCGTTTTAGCAACACTTTTGTTACGTAACTCATCACATAGTTAACTCCTGTTTTAGCAACAATTTTGTTACGCAACTCATCACATAATTTACTCCCGGCTTAGCAACACTTTTGTTACGCAACTCATCACATAATTAAATTCCCTTATGACAACACTTTGCTGTGCAACTCACCACGAGATTCACCCCATTTAGACCTCAATTTACTGTGCAACTCATCACGAGATTCACCCCATTTCGACCTCTCTTTACTGTGCAACTCATCCCGCCCAATTTGACGCAGACTCCCAAGGCCTGCACCGCGTGTGCAACCCGTCTGACAGCGACCCGGCCGTCAGTCTGCACCTCTACTGCCCGCCCTTCTCGTCCTGTCAGGTCTTCGACGAGGCCACGGGCAAGCCCACCAAGTGCCAGGTCACCTTCTACAGCAAGTACGGCAAAAAGATTAAATATTGTGAGGTGAGTTTATGTTTCTTTGCAGTTAATACTGTGAATAATTAAATTTTGTTAAGTAATACTTGTTTTCTGTGGTGTAAATACGGTAAATATGTATATTAAAGATTGGTATGCGAGATTTTTTGCCCGTGCAGTAAATAAAAAAATGTCATGAACAACTGTGGATTGTACGTATGGAAAATTAGGAAGTTAAGTATGAATGAAATCAGACCAAATAATTGAGCCCAAGGAACTCAAAGAAACTACGGCAGTCCTCTGTAGTTTTCTGTGGTTTTCGACTTTTGCAAAATTTTCCTGCAGAAATTTGTTCTTGAAAATCGAAGCTACAAAAGTTTCGTTTCATTGAGAGGTTTGTAAAAAGCCTCTAAATCGGCCCCGTAACTAGAGCTGCATAAAAAGTGCCACCATCAGCAGAGGTAGCAGTGAATGGGAAGAAAAACTTAAAATAAGTTCGCATACTACCCTGGCGGGCTCAAAAATGGAAGTTTTCGAATTAAAAATCGTGTACGCTTTGCTAGCAGTGAGAATTCGTTTGAAAATAACGAATATTTTGAATAATACTTTTTGCTTTAAAATGAAATATGGCAAATTGATCACATTAGGTTAGAGATTCTTCCGTGTCGTAAATGGGACTAGTGGATGCCGTGCGTGGATATGACATGTCTTTTAGCTTATTCCATTTATAGGTTACATATTAGAAGGTGAGACTCGTTGTAAGTCCGGAATGCCGACGACGAGGAAAAATTTCCAAAAAACGATTTTTATGGCAATGAAAACCAAACCCAATGAAACAGAAGAGCGGGCAAAATAGAGTATCAAGTGAATCTTTCCGTACCCAGTGTGAATTCTTCACGAATAAATGTACAATCTTATACCATAGGTTTGGCTATGAAATTAACTATACACTTACTCAAATACACTAATGAAAGGTGCTCTTTCCTCTGTCCCATTAATATCCGACAGCATAGGTCGACAACGTCCGGTAATTTTCGCCTTATTTTATCCTCAGAAATGATCACGCTCAAATTGGACGAAGTGAAGGCACGTCTTCCGAGCACGACCGGTGGCAGTTCTGAAAATCGAAAATCCCAAGTTTCAAGAGACGGATGCCTTCAAGCTATGGCAGTTTTGTGCCAAGAATTAAGGGTGGAACCGTCAAGGTACCAAATTATACTGTTTAAGTTGTACAACACAGGTGTGATCAGAGATGCCTTACGACGTTATTGGAAAGGCGTCAGATTGATATTAGGCCTTCACAAATGACGTGATAGGGTAAAATTTGTATGCTTTAGTCGTAGTACTCCCCTATATAACACAATTTTAATTCATGGAAAACAGCTTTAGTTATTTACTCCTTCTATTTCGGAACAGCAGAAAACGGCCATTACTCCTATGGAAATTTGCGACTATTTTTAACTCTAATAATATATCTTACTGGTATTATATCGAGGAAAGATTAGTTTGAGAATACATTGACGTGACCAAGAACGCAAATATCTAGCGCTTAAATTTTTTTCACTTTATTTCGTTCTGAAAGAATTGTAAAATTATAGTTTTCATTCAAGAAAGACTAGCATAAAAGCGGAATTTTATTACTGCGTTACCGTCGGCAGGAGAGGCTTGGGGCCCTCGTGCAGCTTACAGTTCACTAAAATGCTGAGTTTGGGTTCTGCTGACGGCGATTTAAGTTCTCGTCCCCCAATGAATGGATATATATGCGTTTCATTTTATGCTGTACCTTGTAACGCATGTATACATCTGTAATGAATGATAAACTTTAGGTGATGCGTAGCGGCATGTTCACTCACCTCGAGAGGCCCCTGCGTGATGTAATTCATTAATGGAAAGCTTCACTTATCCCAGTTTAACTACTAAGCTGGAGCATTTATAGTTATTTCTTCTTCTGAAATACGAGCATTTTTCAACATATTGACTGTAGATGGCATGGCGAGAAAGTTAGACCGGGTGCATGACCTCCGCGATATCCGAGAAGATTTCTATCATCACGGGGTGAACTGTGGCTGAGTATTGTGCTGTTATTTATTGAGACATGGCTGTTGAAATATCAATTTATGTGTCGGTGTAAACAATGGCGGCCTACAGTGACAACTGCCATGAATTCGTTTTCGTGCAATGTACAAGATGCAAACGAAAACTTTTTCTTATGATAATCCCATTAACCATAAAAAATTGTTCAAAAAATATCCCGAATTTCCCGGCGATATATTTATACCTGCATTATTTTTCGTTTGAGAAACTGTTATGCTGTTAGTACAAGAACATTCCATTTGTCGCACTAGTACCTTCGTGCGTTGCATTCAAAACGGAGGTCGAACAATTTAAATTCATTTTTCTCATCGTGGTTGTCTCGATTGTTCCGTGCATTTGTTGCACGACCGCTTAAATGGCGGTGGTAAACGCGACTGAAGCGCACGTAATGGCGGCCGACGAGGGCTGTGTTCGTGTCACTCATGGACCTGATGCTGCTGACGACCAGCGTAGAGCTGTGGAAACGTGCTGGTGAACCTGTCAGGCCCCTCACAGTCGGGGCAGGCTACCCACCGAGTCTTTGTATGTATGGGGCCTCTCCGTTGCCAGGGAGGCCTCTCCATTGCCAGGG
>VOMN01068242.1:0-33851 GCA_014899125.1 Orchestia grillus | reverse complement strand
GGGGGGGCTTGATCGATTATGAAACAACATGAAGTACGTGGAAACCATCATCAAAGGATACAAAACTTGAACCTATTGCTACGACGTGGAGCCTAAGTCCCAATCGTCCCGCTAGGTTGATCAAATATCCCCCGACCGCAAAGTGCACTTACGAGTTCATAAAATTCCAAGTCAATGCTGACTGTGCTTTTTGACCGCATAAGAGTGGTTAACAAAGAATTCTCACTACAGAGATAGACTGAAGGCAAAGAATTATGAGCAGAAGTTTTAAAGCCTTAGACGGTACAAGTGGAATAAATAACGTCCGAGTTGTGGCAAAATATTACCTGTGTGTTGTGTCATAACAACGCGCCTCGTCAATCCAGGCGCTTCGAATGAACATCTATCATTTTCCCCTCACTCCGTACTCTCCAGACGTGATCTACTCAGACTTTTTCCTTTTCACTACTGCATAAGTTGAAAATCCCCTAAAATTTACTGCCAAAGTAAAGACAGGATTTAACAAATTCGTTGAAACAGCTACCAGCCAAGTCAGAAAACGACATTGACGAGCATATTAACAGATATAAAAATTATGGAAGTGATGCGTTGCAAGCAACAGGGAGGGTAGTTTGAAGAAGACAAACATACATAATACAGCAATTCGGACTATAGAATGTGATGAAAAAAAGTCCTGTCATTTATTTATTCGAACGAACCATTACACCCGAACACGTAGTTATGATACGCATGTCCCGTATACACAAATTGACGTTTCGAAGTCAAGGTATATGGGATCTTTTCCAAACCAGCATTTGATGACAAGTTTTAAACAAAACTAGAAAAGGCTTCATGAATGTACAGATTGGAGAGGGGAGTCGCGTCCCCCATTGTTCAGAAACATATTTACCTTCTGCATATCGTGGTGAAAGATATCTGTTAATAAAAATTTGAACGTTGAGTGAACTTTGGACTAATACTACAACATATAGGTGACGAATCAACGTTTCGTTTAGCAACTGCACATAGCATAGGATAATATTATAGTTCGTAAATCTTCTACTGAAATACAATCAACGATGGAAGCACTCAACTTACGTAGAATAGATGTGCAGAAAAATAGCAACTACAGAGCACGGATTATTTAACTTTGGAAGCGCCAGGACCGAGCTTCCGGCTAATCTTCCTCACAAATCTCTCAACATAACTCACGCAATTTAGAGGCCGGGGAAGTTGAGTAATTGCATCTAACTTTCCGGCCAGTTACGATAAGCATGAAGGTTATAACGAGAAATCCCTGAACATGATGGTAAGATCGAAACAATACTCCAAAATTTTGTACACGTATTGTTCAGCCCTCGGATTAGTGCCAAGTTCAACAGTTCGAACACTAAAAAAAAAATTTCTTAGAAAATCTATGACGCAGGTTTTGTTTCGCAAGAAACCAGCAACACCTCTAAAAGTTCGTCGACTTACGGACACAAAGTTCAAGTGCAGTTATTACAGCTAAGGATTTCAATGTTCTCGAGGAAAACGAAAACTAACTTTCGCTCGATGAAAAAGCTCAGCCGAAGTTCGACTAGTATAATCCGCTACACATGTTGGCACGTGGAGGAATAGCAGACGGGAACGTAAACGAGCATAAATTCAAGAATCTGAACACTCGCTTTGAACTTCAGTCCCGTTTTTCAATTGCATTTCGAATTTGCAACGCCGTAGCTCACAGCGTGCTCCCACTATAGCGACGACAACAATCCTAACAAATTGAAATGTTATTGAAAAGCGAGCAAAATTGAAGAGTTGGACAGAAACTCGATGGTACAATACGCTGCCCTCCTCCGGTTTACCCATAGAGCAAAAGTTCAGGTTGAATGCAAAACTTGAAACGCGAACACGGGAGAGAAACGCCAGAAATTCAAGGAAAATTAGCATTAATTGCAGACTAAGTTAAAATAGGAGCGGAGCACCGTATGGAAGAAATTAGAGGAAACTCGAGCCTGGACTGAGCACGCAAGCTGGTCTACAGCAAGAAATCAATAGAGGCGAGTTAAAGGAGTGTTTTGCATCATGATGGTAGGGCGGCGGCGACACAAGTTGCTTCGTAAAAGCGATCCGCTCGACCGCCCGCCCTGTCCTGTCATCACTCGCTTAGTAACAAGAGCAAGTATCAGATCCCAGCATCACACTTTCGCTTCAGTAGCACCGCTCTGTGTACAACAAGGCCAAAAATGATAGCCAAACACTCAAAATGTATATTTTAGAGCCTATTTCCTCTTCCGTGACTTTCGAGAACGCTACCCAACGAAACATGCGTAATAGCTACCGCTTACTGGGAACAATTCTTGACTTCTTTACCCTCGATCTCCAACAAAAGGCTTCTTATCTAGGGATCAATGCATTCTGAAATAATGATTACACTACGTGAGATAATTTTTTTCTGGCAGCAATGTCTTATTTCCTAACTCGGTTTGTATAAAAACAAATGAAAACGCTCTTCGTTCCTATCAAAATTTGTTCTAGCATCCCGCTTGTATTTTTGCTTATTTTTAGTACACTGAAAAAAGTAACCTTGAAAATCTAAGGACCTGACGACAAAAGCAAAGTCCTAGCACCAGATTGTTTCATTTTCAGTAACAATGAAAATGAGAAACTATGGCTTTAAGCCAGGATCAAGATGAAAGTAAAAAATTTCCAGTTGTGTTTTACAGTAAATTTTGAGATCGATGTTCACAAGACTACGACATTATCAGCTCAACCCTCTCGCTGCGGAGTCACTCCTTTAAACAACTCTTACGCCCAATGAGAAAATAATTTCAAATTTAGCTCGCCCCCTGCAGATTTTTCGTACCAAAATATGATAGACTTCCTGAAAAAAAAAATAGTGGTAACAACTAGTACGGGTAATGAATAATACTCTTTCAACTAAATGAATTCTCATTGAATAGGGAAAAATATTCACACATCGAATACAGACTTAAAAAATATTGTTTCTCGCGTTCTTACAGTTTTAAGACGGACTATTACATTGAAATACTCCACAATACATGAAATATTGACGAAGAAACATTCTTCCAGGTGCGTTTATACATTTTTAAGACGGACCATTACGTGGGAATACTCAATAATGGATAAAATATTAACGAAGAAACATTTCAGGTGCATTTATACAGTTCTAAGACCGACCACTACACACCGAAAGCGCTTTCAAATGGTTGAATTTTGAAAAAGCGTGGCTGCAGCGGTCGAGGACGAGTTTGAGCCAACTGTGCGCGGACTACCCTGTGGGCGAATGAGTTAATGAAGCCCAGGCGAGTGGCTCTCGTTCGAGAGAACTCATTACAATTTAGTTGGTTTCCACAAAGCCGCGACAGATAGATTTGAATTAAATGCCGATTGGTCAGCACAACTGTGACTAATTACATCACACGGATAGAGCTGTATTTCTCGTATTGTTTGGCTGCCACTGAGCCGCTTGGATGTTAGCGTGACGTTTTCCACGTAGCGCTGTACTTTGTATTCCGAGTGAACGTTTTATTGACGTATTCCGACAGCATCAGTTGCCGTACTCTCAACATACACGGAAGCTAAAGTGAGCGAATACTTCATTAGGGCAGACTTTAAGGGGACTGAATGTGAGCCTCAATTTGTTGGTAGAAACATGAACTGTAAGTCGATATTTAATTCAAGGCGTCGTGCACGGCAAAAACACATTCACTAAAGCTTTGTAATAAATTCAAGAAACTGCATTCATCGCAGGAGTTTTCAAAGTGTGTAAACCTTCCACGTAGAGTTCCATAGAAATAACTAGATAAAAACTCAGGAGCTAACTGCCCACAGTTCCGCACTTCGACTTCGTTTTACGTGTTCCGATAAGCAGCGGCACCCGCCATTCCAAATGCCCCTATCACTTGCACGTCACTCGGGTGACAACTTTGAACAAAATATAGCAAAGAGCCACCTAGGTTAACTAAATTACACTAGTGACCGCTTTTCTACTGCGCCTTGCCCCAGAAATACTTCGAGCAGTCCTAGAACGAACAGCTCATTCCAAGCAGCCATGAGGCCTCTCCAGCCAAGTCAACACGAGCTGATCTTCGTTTTTGCTACGGTAACCGTGCAGCTGAAGCGAAAACCAAACTAAAGGAGCCGTTTCAAATATTGCCCCACTAGGGCATACGTATAGCTGATGGCGACACTGAATCATAGGTACAGCCGTACAGGGCACGCAGTACATCCAGCTCAGGGCCGTACCAGGACGTACCTGCACATGTAGCCCATTACTACACTGGGACAACAGCATCTAACAATATAGTATCTAAGTATCGCCTATGGCTTTACTAACAAGCTCTAAGGTTGATCACACTCGGTCAGTGGTTTTAGCAAAGATCGCATTTCGACAGGCTTTGAGCCCCCGGTTTACGGCTGTTTTACAGTAGTTATAACACCGTTTAGCAGCGGTTTTCACCCCGTAATAAGCCGTTTCAACTCCGCTCGGCAGGGCCGCGCGTATGCACCGCTCGAGCGGGCCCCGAGATTCACAGCGCTGCCGCGCCACGATAAGAAATCGTAAATTCAGGAAGTTGGCGAGCGAGCGACTGAAAAAAAAAACAAGAAAAACGCCGCATGAACGCACAAAGGAAAGAATAGAACTCGTTTGTAAGGCTTGGCCAACTCGAGAGGGAAGGTATCTGGGTGAATACATAAAAAAAACAGTTTTTAAATCTATTACGGAAAGTCAAGGAATTTATTCACGACGTTGGACTTTATAGAGCTAAGCGAAAGCAACGATCACATAAAGCCAAGATATTAGTCGAAAACATTCGTGAACACTTTGGTGAACGTCTTCAAATTATATTCTCAGAGCTACACAACAGACTTGCTCTCTTTCGAATGTACTACCGAAACACGGGGACGCCATCCGAGACAAAATTAAAACCAATAAAATGCCAAAAGATAAACAGAAGTGTGCCACAACACTTGCCTCAAGACTGAAGGTACGATAAACGGAATACGGATGACAAAAGAAGGTCTTAGGATTACAGAATGAACCTTCATGGACATCATAGCTTAATAAGCAGTGCACAGTTAAATTCACAAAATAGTATCACCAAAAAGAGTACCAATTTGAAATCAAAATACACTAGCTAAAACTTTTGATACAGTACACCTTTTATCACGTGTGGCAGAACGATTTGCGGTGCTTTTGAAAGAGTTATTTATGCACACAGAGAGGATTTGAAAGAGCTATGTAAATGGGTCCACGCAGAGAAGGCGCGCATGCATTTTTCACAGTGCGATGAACTACACAGCGTTCTTGTGCGGACTTGTGGAGGCCGTTAGGAGGAGGACAAGTGGACGGCAGAAAGCACAAACTGAAGTTCAGGAAGAGAAGAACACTAGGATGACTCTGAGAAGAGGGACAAAACGCCAATACTTCGAGAATTGGCGACAAGCTTCGGGATGAGGAGCGTGCAACTTCGTAAGTTGGAACACGACGATGACATACCTACTTAGATTTTTACTAGGATAATGTACCAGAGGATTTCACTAGGATAACGTGCCAGAGGATGGATACGCACCCAGCACAGGGAGGATGGGCACGAGGTCACCTCGAGAAGGGAGACACACCCAACTCTGGGAAAATGTATAGGAGACCGACATTCACAGAACGTCAAACCAAATTTAGGAGTAATCATACAAGGTCAATCCTGAGGAAAAACATGATTCACTTTCGGAAATGAACTCAATGCTAACTCGGAGGATACCGGGTCAAAAACGCAGCTCTGAAAATATGCCAGAGTGGAGCACAAACCATATATAATACGACCATATTATTTGCCAATTTTTGATCGGGTTTCAATGATTCTACGAACAGGCGAAAGCACAGAAAAGGTGCAGGTGTGGTGGTTAGAGTGAATGACAAAACGCACATTCTCATGACTTAGAAAGGTGCATTCAGTCTCGTTTCTTAGCCATCTGGGGAGAAGAATAAAATTTTTTCGACAATTTCGATTAGCACTCGGAAAAAACCGGCATTTGCACGGGAACCACTACAACCCGTTTCAGACGTACAACAATAATTATACCGATAATTTGCTGAACTTGTAAAGGAGCTACACTCCAGTAAATTTTTCTGGTGTTTTTTGAACGCAATAAACATCAATCGAAAAGTCCGCACAACACCAAACCTTCATAGAGGAAAAAAACAAAGACAACAGTTAGCCACACAGAACATACAATTCGAATTCAGGGTTGAAAAGCGTTGTAATTAAATTATCAACAATAACATCACATCGATGATGCCCCGAGTGGAGGGGGGAGGAAGATCATCCTAATTACGCACTGCACACAAACTGGTGTTGCACTCTCACGAGCAGAACTCACGAGTCGAAGTAATGATTCATCCTATATGAAGAACTGAAGAAATATAAAAAAAATACTGGCGTAACGAGCAAGAGCAGCAGAATTGCACACCTGAGACCAAAGGCAATCGCACAAGTCGGAGTGAACTTCAATCTTGCAACACCATTGAACTTTTCATCGTGTATTTTGATGGGTTTTAAATCAAATAAAATAGGTCAAAGTGGAAGTCCCAACTCGAACATGAAACAAAAATTATTCCAGATGAAAGTGCAGTAAAATATAACCTCTTCGCTAAATGAGGTATTTCTGCTTGAAAATGAAAATATAAAAATCCCGATTGGAAAATACACTGAATATACAACGCTTAATTTATCATCAACCAAGGTGATAGAGAATTAATAGGGTAATGTGATGTAGCCGCGGTAGCGAAGTGTTCCGACTGCAGAAAGCAACAGCAAAGCCAAATGAGAAATAATTAACGCTAAAACCATTGGCTTGGATGTGAATGGGGCTGGTAGAAAGCGTGACGGTAAGGCGGGTGTAGAAGAGAGGCGAAGGCCAAAAAGTGCAAAAAAAGCGCAAAGGCCGAACGAAACGCGACATAGAAAGCAGCACGCGTCCCTGGGGGAAATTTGCGAGGGAAAGCGACAACTACACACAAATTTGTTGCCAAAAAGATAAAAATTAGAAAGAAGACTGAGCGAGAGCAGCAGGCATGCAGGTAGCACGTCCGTGCCCGCCTGAACTTTATCGTTGCAGAGACATTCATTATTCCGCGGCCGACGATCATTATCATATACGCGGCGCTAACTTACGACAACGAGGACACGCTCAGAAAATAAAAATCAGTAACTCGCGGGAGGAAGCGGGCGACAAGGGGAGGGAGAAGGCCTACCATACAAAAGGGGTGCACGCAACGAGAAATTAACGGAGGAGGAAATATTAAATAATCTTTAATTTAGAGCGTGAACGAGAAGATAGAACGCAACAAATGTTTTATAGAAATCGCAGTACATGAACGCCTTTATCCTCCAACTAAAAACGAAGAATAAAAGAAACGTTTCAGTTCAGTGTGACGGATACTGCGAGAGTACGGACGTTGTCGAACGGAAAAATTATAAAAATTTTACACGTTACAACTGAATAAAATGCACAAACAAAACGTTTTATCAAGCCTATCGAGCAAGTAGTAGATAAAGAGATAAATGCTTGAGACGGAGACTTCGTCGTTCGTAGGACCGATTTAAGGACGCATGAAGACATGGATGTACGAGGAGAGGATATGCGTAAAACCAATATTGGCAGGCGTAATTAAAACCATAAGAAAAAATATAATTAAAAAAGGGAAAACAAGAGGAAATAAACGGACTGATACATACCAATTTACAGAGCAACGCTAAAAAAAGTTCGCTTGTACTGTAATTTGGAGCGCTCGCTGACTTCCGTGCCACCCTGGCAGCTGTTGCGCTCCACCTGTGCGAGCTAGAATAAGCCAAGTCTCAAGACGGTTCACTTTTCTCGCGTGAGCGGACCAATGAAACTCCAAGTTTGTGCACGGAGTAACAGTTAGGAATGTCAAACGGCGTTAACAGGATATTAAACATCCAATATTAAAGTCGACCATCTGAAGTAACTGCGTCTTCAATACTGAAGAACATCGTTTCCAATTCCCGCATGCATGGTTGTTGTACTTCACGGTGCCAGCACAATAACGGGACTGTAACAGACTCGAATTTTCCTGTTCGACTGAGGAATTTTATGCGGCAATGCTTCAAATTGACAAAATTGACGAGTCAGAAGCACAAACAGGACAAGGCTTTGAGCGTGGACACAGGGAGGGACAAAGGAAGAGAAGAGGGAGGTGCGAGCGAGAGGATGCTCGTCGAGAGCGTCATGAGGGGCATCCTGTGCACGAGACACGTTTCCTGCCGGGACATGAGCGAGGACGGCCGTGCTGCAGCCTGTCAAGTGCCGCAACTGCGACCTCAGGGGCACGACTGGCGTACCCTGCCACCCACGGATGGGGTATAGGAGTGCAACCCAGAGGATACGTGAATGCAACCTCCCAGAGAGTGCGGCATTGTAGCCTGGAGGATATGAGAATGCAACCTTCTGGACGATACGAAAATGCAACTACCGGGAGGATACGAGAATACAAACAGGGGGATAGGGGAGTCCAAACAGGAGGATACGGGAAAACAGCCCCCAGGATACGGGAATGCAATCTGGAGATGCGGGAATGCTACCACTTGGAGGATACGGAATTATTATTAATCGAACATAGTTAGCTGAATAATTTTACCCTATTTTTCGCCAGGCACAACACCGATTCCAAATCATGTAGTTCGATAATAATGGAAACAGTCCCTTCACGACAACACAACGCGGCCAGTGAGCGCATTATGACAAGCTATATTCGGGGCGCTGAATCCTGCTTTCCAACTCAAACTACCGAAAAGCTTCGACTTCGAATTCCTAACCCAAAATCCAACAGTATTAAACTATTTAGGCGCATTTACTCTTAAATATACGAGTCCTACTCGAAAGCTTCAAAAAAAGTTCCACAGAGGTGCATGATTATAGGGCAGCATTACATTTCCACGTCAGTGATCTTTGAATGACTGCAGCTGGGTTCCAGAAATTATTTGTATGCAGGCGGAAATAAATGTGGTGGGAGGACTGGCTCACCCTCTCCACACACGCATGTAGCTCTCATTAGTGCCTCTACTGAAGTGCACGCCACGGGCGCTCTTTTAATCAGCGACACAACCCGACACTACGGCCACTAAAGCCATGATAGCCAAGCTTACGCCATGAAAGGAAGCTGAGGAAAACCTAGAACTATTTCATCAAAACTCGACGGTCTCCTCGCAATAAAAATTTGCGAAATGAGTATGTGAGCTTGCTCGTAGGAAACGCTGGCAATTAAGTTGTAACTGATACGCCAGAAGTAACGTATGCATTTCATTAACATGTTTAATAAAAAATCAAAGCTAGCAAATTGAAGTTATGGTAATTTGATAGAGTTTTTGCGCAGTAGTTTCATGTTATTTGCTCGTATATTACATCCCTCAAGCGAGTTCCCCCATTTTCTGAACAACACTCGTATGTTCTCACCACTTCTCGCATTACACACCTCAGCAGGTTAGGAGTCAGCGGTGCTATTTAACTGCTTTGTTGCATTCGTGGTCACGCAAAGAGGTCACATTTATCGAATATAAGATCATCTCTTTGCCCTGAAGTGAGCGATTGCGTCTTTCAATAAGTCCCCACAACGCGTACTGTCCTAGCGTCAACGAAGCGGGCCTTCACTGAATGAGATGCTCTTTAAAGCCACGGTCGATTTTCTCTACGGAAGTGACACGCAATTCATGTGACACCAACATTAGAATTGGTACGATATCGAAAAGCATAGACAGCGTCATACTTCAAAAAATAAAACCCCAGTTTTTATTCCTTTCTCTGCATGATGGCAACAAATCAGTTCACAAACATACTTAATCTGTGGAGTGCCCACATTTCTATGGTCACCATTACCTTCACAGCGAAAAACTGATATTGCACCATGTGAATTTCACGAAAAACTCGAGTTTATCAGCAATATCCGTTGCACGTTCACAGACAGAACAAATATTTAATTTTGATTTCATTGTCGAAGTTATTCAGTTCGTCATCGCCCAACAAGTAATATAAGAAACGCTGAACTCAGGCATTGTGGAATGGAGAGAAGTATTGGCCTCGTTAGAGAAGGGCAGGAGAGCAGTGCCAAATAATGGTCGGTGATGCCGCCCTAATACCAATTGCTGGTCGAAGCGGGCAAAGAATTTCTCACAATTAGAGGGGTCGTAAATATAAGAGGGCAGGGAGCGAGAGGGCGCGCCACTCCCCTTAGTGCGATCGAGCTCAACTCGCAAGGGTCCAATGAGAAACCGCAATTCGAAGGAGTCCTTCCCATTAAAAAAAATCGACCGGGGAGGAGATTGAAACGTTTCACCCGAAATCGAGGAGGAACTAAAGACTGAAATGCTCAGCTTCGCGAGCGGTGCGATGTATAAAAAAGAAATAACGTCTCAACGCACGCTTTTTCGCTCTTCAGTTCGTCACGAAGCAGCCTTCAACTAAGAGTCCTTACACAAATTCAAACGAAAGAGCAGAGCATAAATGATTTAAACGAAAACAAATTTTTTAAATGTTTTACAATCTAACGAAGCAAGAAACCATGTCATGAAGAAAATACAGACAAATAATAAATGAAAAAGTGACGACGAAGAAGAATTACGAAACCCTGGCACGAGTTTCAATTCATGAAACATAATAATAAGAAATCTGGCTGGTGATTAAAGGAACTTCGAAGGGGAGCGTACAAAGTGAATGAGCAGCGGCACCGACATCACACCGAGCGTGATGAGTGAGGCACAGGCGACATGCAAGAGCCAAGAAGGTGGAGCTAAGGCAGGGAGGAAAGGAAAAGAACAAAGATGGAGGAAAGCAAAGGAGGAGAATAAAACGTAGGAGAGCAAAAAAAGAGGAGAGCTAAGAAGGAGAAGAGCAAAAAGGAGGAGAGCCAAGAAGGAGAAGAGCAAAGAAAAAGTGCAAAGAAAAAGTCCAAAAACGTAACCAGCAAAAGGNGACGAAAGAAGAAGAAAGTCAAAGGAGACGAAAGAAGAAGAAAGTCAAGGGAGACCATAGAATGAACGAAAAGAAGAAAGACAGCTAAAAAACGGGTTAGTAAAGACGAAGGAGTGCACAAAGGGAAGCAAGGGAGGACACAAGGCAGGAGGGAGGGAGGGCGCGTGGAAGAGGGAGCGGAGATGTGGAACAGATCACCTGATCCCCCAAGGAAACTTCAGCAGTAAATTCGCCAGCAACGGCCACCGCCGGAGGAGCGCCAAACTTTGATCAGGTGGAGCCGAGACGCTCTACACCAGTGCTTTACAAAGTGGCCAGTTCCGGGTGCTGATGGAAACTTCTATTTGCCGGGAAGGCATCGTCTTCCTAACCCAGTAACGGCAATTTGAGCGCGCCGCTCGACTAATTACTTTCAATTTAATCGGTCAAATTTTAGGGCGTTAATCCGTAACGTCAGCAACAATGCTTCAATTTGAGTAAGAAAGTACACGAAAATCACTCAATTTTGCTCGGCCTTAAGTTTGAAATCGGCACTAATACGAAGAAAAAAATATTTTCAATCTCTGAACAGAGTGTGGTATGGAAACTATAATCTGGGAGAGCACCGGTCGCATTTTAATTTCTCAAAGCATTGAATGCAACCGCGCCAAGAGGGACGTAAACTCAGTGACGCTTCCACTGCGGTGTACGAAATCGGGGCGATTCTATAATCAGTAAAGATTTTCTGCTTCAAATTGACCAGTCTATACACATCGTCGACAAACATGCACTGCTAGACAAACACAACGAAAAAAATACGCATTTTGAAATGATTAATTTAAGTAATGGCTTCGGAAGCTGCAATAAAAAGACATCATCCAGAATGTTAAGTTTACTGAAGCTTGACCTATTATGACGTGCGACAACATCGAATTGGTTCTCACTTTCCTTTCGAAATATTTCCAAGAATCATCAATACTGAAACGCAAAATGTTACTTAACTTGGTAACATGCAGTGCATGTTCGTACCTACTTAAAGTCGCAACAGAACTCGATGAATGATGATCTCGTGATGCTAGCGAGTACAGCACAAGTCTGCCAGTCTGCGCAAGATGGCGGATGCAAAAGGATGATCGAGTTAGATCCCAAAAAAAAAACTTCTGGTGATTCTAAATTCACAACAGTCTTGCTTCTGAAAATTCGTGAAATCGGATAAGACAGCGTGCAATCGGTAATTTTTTTTGAAATAGTAACCCGAATTCAAAACATATTATCGAACATCAAAGTCGGAACTCATTGATGCATTAATTTCGAGGTCTACCAGCTTTGTGCTCAGCAGCAGAGGTACAACATGGCGCTGATGGTAATCGAAGCTTAGGTTCTCTCATTAAAGACAATAAATTTTACAACGTGGACACTAATTCACCAGTTTACTTAGAACAAGATTTCATAAAATAAATCAAACGGAAATCACGGGAAAAATTATTTTCATTCTCCCCCTCTTAATGCTTAGGAAGAAATCAAAATGCGTACCATCGAAAAAATAGTAACCATGAGGCATGGGCGTCAGATAACCCAAGCACGCAGACACTTAAATCTGGCAATTTTTCAGTTCGAGCAAGCAAGCAGTTGAATCCTGCATCAGTAACATGGAGTCGATTATTCATCACTCTATGCGTATACTAACAATGGAAAGCACGAAGATGAGAAAATTGAACAGAGTAGACCATCCCAGAGAAGTCTGTAACACCGCACGCTTGTCGTGAAAAGCACCAAGTCTCCACGTTACGCTGATAAAGACGAACAAATAAAGCATGGATTTTCTTACCAGAGGAAATCAGCGACCTCGCCTAACTACTAAGGAGCACGAAGTCTTCAAGGTACGCGGATAAAACGATACTTTTCGGTACATTCCCCAGTGCATTTCTATTTGACAGTCTCCACAATTGTCACCAAAATTCAAGAACAGCTTACAGAAGTGACTTCCAACAGCCTAACAATAACTGCGGTCAGCTCTTTGCGTTATCATAGAAGTAATGTTTGATTGAAACACCCAATCGACGAGAGTATCATTGAACACAGCGATCCCCTAAGACCGACATAGCAGTCACGATTGATAACACAAAATACTACCAGATTTAACTCCTCTTTGCATATCCAAGGATTAGTGTCTCAGTAACGCATCGCAACAAGGCCGATTTTCAGCAAATTATATTATTAGTCATATAATTCGTTACAGGAGCTTTAGTATGAGATAGTTAACAACTTGTTACGTATTACTGAATAGTTATAGAAAAGACTACAGAAAATCAAGCAGAAAACAAAAAAATTTACACTGCGCAGAAAAGAGACAAAAAGGAACATTGGTAGAAAGAACAACGCTACCTGCCAAGTTAGCGGAAAAAAGTAAGAAAAAAATCCTGAAGTAAACTTTAGAAGATAGCAAACACAAGTTAGAGTTCGTTTTATGGCAGCTGAAATAGAACAATGATGAAAGCAAATTAATATATCCAGCGTTATCTACAGTGCTACCATGTGGCAGTCGACAAGAGTTAGCCATGTATACGTTCACCAAAATACGACATGTCAACCTGAGGAGGAGTAGGTGCAAATTTGGACGAGCATCGAACACAGGATTGGAGGGTCGCCATAGCATGTAGGTATACCTCTCATGAAACAAGTGTTCTTGCTTAGGTCTAAGAAAAATACACACAGCCTTGAGAACGCTAAGTCCACGAAATGAATATAATATCTCATTAAAAGTGTTCAAATTTTCCAACAATCAGAACAAGCTTCTGAGACGTGGAAAGAGTCCCGCGTACGATCCTTCTACCTGAAAGTTAAAAGTAGAACGAAACATTCTAAGATTTTTATTAATCGACAGTAGAAACTGATCCCCAATCCGAGTATGAAATACTTCAGAATTTTTCCAGTTACTAGAAGTCCTCCTGGACCTATGGAAGGAGTAAGTCCACTTATACCAAATCCAAAATTTGTTTCAACTTCACTTGCCTATTCAAAAAACAAATCCGTTTAACTGGGTTGTGCGGATCCATTTCTTGACAGTGGAGACCCTCAATTACACCCATGACATCCCGAAAATTTATGAACTCCGTCAAATTTAGTTGTCTTCTGAGATCTACTGAAAACCAAACATAATATTTTCAAATTTTTTGGAATGACACCCACGATCCATATTGTAGGGTATATATTTTCGCAATAAACTTCGCTGCGACTTCAGGGAAAGTACAAGACTCAGAGCTCTTGAACGAGGTTCATTAAATTGGAGAAGGCACGGTTGTTTTGACCAAAATATTAAATAGAATGTAAAGTCAAATAGAATATAACGTGAATTCGGCATCTCGCAACTGAAACTCATAAAGCGCGGAAGAATAAAAAATTCACATAGTTAGTTCCAAATCACGCAGAACGACGCAGGACATTGGAGCGACTTCAAAAGAAATTCTTCAATATAACTCCACAGATGGTCAAGGGCCAGTAGCTCAAGCACATGCGATGAAGAAAATGCCGTAACTACAGAAGACCTTGAGGCGATATTGCATTGACTCTCCGTTCAATGAAGTCAGGAGAGATATTGGCCATAGCCGCAGTTCGAGATCAAACGGAGTGCTCGGCCACCTGGTAAATACAAGACTTTCATCGACAAAAAATTTCAACGGCACACAAAAGCGAGTGAAACAAAGGTATGTATTCAAATTTAGGGACTTACAATTAGGCCATATCAGAACCACAAAAAGAAAACATCCGATGTGACACATGATGACTCTCACTCTCCACAGTTTGGGCAAATTCTTCAACTGGCGCTAAATATGCATACTCACATAATACCTACAAAGTGATTCCAGTCAATAAACTCAAGTTACACGAGCAAGTCGTGCGAGTGAAAAATATTGTGCAATTTTAACAGATCCGACCAGCTACAGAGAACAATCACGGATCAGTTACCTGCATCGAAGCGAGCCGCAATTTATCTCAGGCAAGAAACATTTATACGCTGAATATTAGACCGGAAAAATCGCGTCGTGTGAGAGTATTCATAATAGCCTCAGTGGACACACATTACGCGCTACGTGTAGTAAGCAGTCCGCCGGAGGCTGTACAAAAGCGTAGCCACAATGTAGTCCACCATAAATGCCAGAGAGTTGAACAAAAATGGAGTGTAGCCGTTCCCGTCTTCGCACGCATGGTGGGTGCCCGTAACACAGGCCGCGTGTACCGCAGACATCGTCATGCGCAGCACGGCTTTGGGCGTAACACTTCTGCAGAGTTCACAAGTGACTGTAGAACCCAACGAGTGCTGGATTTGGATTGGGAAACACTTTTGAGCCTTGAAGTTTGTAGGTATCTTCCATCTCGTGTGCCACCATTTTCACTCTGATCAATGGTTTTTATTTTACTTTTTTAGAACAAATACTTCTGTGTGGTGCTTCATGGACCAGTTTGCAACTGAGCAACGCGTTCTATCCGCGTAGACGTTCATACCATACTCGGAGCTCTTTAGAAAACACCCTATGTACTCAACCAATCCACATCTCAGGGAATCAAGTGTAACATTCCAAGATAATTATACAACGGAATATAGACTTCAATTTTTTCTAGTCGGAGCAGGGTTGGAAAAAAAGAAGTAAAAAACACTCTCGGTTAGAGGTATTATTTTATTTATATTAATGGTTTTTACTGTGAGTTCTATGTTTCCTCAACGTTTTGGCTCTATGAGGCAGTGGATGGGCCATAGCCTCATAGGCGACAGAGAACAGGTCAGCCCACTCTATGTTACGGGGAGTCACACCCAGAGACGGGGTCCAATACTGAGGTCCTCACATCAGCCGTACCTGGGCCCTCAAGACGTCTTTCCCGAGTTTCCTTTATAATAATATTCCTGAGCAAAACAAATTCACCACAAGACCGCACTAATTCACCACAAGACCGCATCATTCCAGCAGTTCCGCAGAGATAGCGCAACGCAAAATGCTGTGTAAAGCTCTTAAGATATGCTGATGAATGTAGAAACTAAGATGCGTGCAGTACTCTACCTAAAGAGGGAGTGTCAAACCCCTAGGTGCACTCAACGGTAGTCGACATCATGGCACCGCCCCATACAATAATATTTCAACCCACTGTGCATGGTAATCTAAATTTTTGTAAATTGGACTTCGAAGACGTTAAAGGATAACCATAGTCTACCACCGTGAAAGCCTTGTCCAATTGTATTATTTAATCACACCACTGGCCATGGATTGGAAAGCTCACTTCGGAGGATTAACGAATTGACGGCTCA
Source organism: Orchestia grillus (assembly GCA_014899125.1). Lineage (NCBI taxonomy): Eukaryota > Metazoa > Arthropoda > Malacostraca > Amphipoda > Talitridae > Orchestia > Orchestia grillus. Next base: position 17,602 of record VOMN01068242.1, on the reverse strand, counting down.
TAGTACCCCAAACATGAACCGAGCTCGCTACCGAATGAGAAGCAAAGAAAGGCAGAAATGAAGAACGCCTGCAAAAACACGCTAAAGCCGATGAGATTAATTGCTCACGAGAGATCAAAGAGTTGCTAGCTCGATGCATCCGCGGAATTATTCATAAACTGACCCCGGGGACACAGGTTAAATTATTTTGCTCTTCAACGAAGAATTGAGAAAATTCACGGTACTCCTGAAATAAAAGCAGCTCCAAATTTTGCGTGCGTTGAGATAACACGAGAGAACCCTTTAGAGCGGCCGGGGGATTTTATCGGCCGTAATTAGAAAAATGCAATCCATTAAATTTCGTAATGAGGGCATGATAAGCGTTTTGAAAATACAGCCGAATTTTTTATGAGTAGCGATCGGAAAATAGATAAGATTATTGAATTTTGAACGAAAAGAAAATTTCAGTCGAGTTACCTAATCACACACAAATACTTCTACCGATTAGCAACACGAAAATTATTAAACATCAACCAAAATGCATAAATGATTTATACATGTGAAAAAAAAAGATCTCTCATTTCAGGTTTCCAACCATAAATCAAAAAACAGATCATCAATCCGTCACAAGCCATAAATATACAGACATATGAACTTAAGTGAAAAGTGGAAGAATGGACGTCTTACAATTCAAGATTATGGTGTACCGCTAAAAATTACGCTTCAAATATATGAAGTGTCTAAAAACAAAGACAGTCATCAACTTGTCTCCACGGAAACATAACAAACGTAAATAAACAACCGATCTTACCCTGCATAGCAAAATTATATGAATTAGCATTTACTGAAACAGCATCGTAAAACAAGGTGTTATTGCAAGTTCGAACAAATATTACGTACGAAGCATCTCCTCTATTAACTAATCTAGCAGAAATAAAATAAGTCCACTTAATGCTAACTTTTATTCAGGGGGATATCGTAAACACTGAAGCTTGTATTCGCTAATAGACGTGGTAAAAAAAATCCAGCGGCCAGAGGCGGGAGGTGGTGGCGCCGCGTCCGTACGCCATTTTTGAGAAGCGGTCATCATTAACCGTTTCAGGTTTTTAATTAGATGGCTGTGGGGGATAGCGCGGATAATTAAAATCTTAGCAGTGGACTTAATTGGAATCGTAACTCAGGCCGAGGCCACACACACTCACACAACAGCTAAGTACACACCGTCGATATCACGGTACATAGAACCATTACCTGTACAGACACCCAGCTTCCACCGTGCGCGAACTATACATACAAAGTATGAGGCTTTTACGCAAGTGACGACACCCGAGCACGAGCATGAGATGTGACCCAAAGAATGCACGGTGTCAGACTGACACACATACCGAAAACACAGATTCCGACGTGTGAAGTAAGCGAATAACTGTGAACAAGACATGTAGCAACTACAGTCGTCATTTTGAGAGCAACTCAAATACAGCCGAAGACTACCGTTTGAATACAGCAATTCAAATACAGAGCAATTCAAATACAGATGGTCCCAAAAGTGGCATGAATGAATAAAATATAATATCAAGGATACAAGTTTTGGTGGGGTCACCATCGTAACACGTTGTCCTCTTCTTCCGAGGAAAACCGAGTTCAAAACAATCATAAGGTGACCAACACCACAAAACTATACGCGAAGCATATTCTTGAAGTAAAAGCTAGGTTGTGTCGAGGTGCTACGAATGCTCTTCATTTATTCATTCCCGAACGTTAAGGTACTCGAAATCAAGTTATAATAAAATAATACCGTTCATGACATCAGGACTCCTGATGCGTCGTGTGTTTCAACAAAAGTGAAAAAGCGAATGCTTTCCTCAGCCACACAATTATACGAGTGCACGAGCAGGCAAGCAGCAGCAGCTCACGTTCACTACCAGGGCGGATCATAGGTCGATCCACGACGGGATAACATCTGCCATGCAGACCTGCACAGTAAGAGCCATGAAAAGAAAAGTTCCGAGCTCGTGTTGAATTCGAACGGCACGTCGTATCTGATGAAGGTATACGTACAGCATGCAGCAGTGGGTGAATGTTCGTACCGAAAAATTGACAACAAATCGATTTCAACGGGAAAGCTGAAAAACTCGAACGTTACGACAACAGTTTCAAAGAGACAGATTTTCCAACATGAATGCAAGGCGGTTCCACGAAAGCGGATTTCGTAGAAATGCATCGTTTCATTCGGAAAATAAACAAAACAAGTCCATAGAGTTACTCAGTGGATCGAAGCGGCACAGTCAACCCACAGAGTTTCCCTCCCCCACATCAAACCGGAGTCCGTCATAATATGCACCGCCCGGTCACCGAGACGCCATTTTGTGGACCCGTTCAAGAGACCGAGGTTTCATATTCCCAAGTTTTGCGTGAGGATTTAGCGTGAGGAGAGCGCGGGGACGCCGGTATCAGCGTCAGCAGCAAAATAGCGCGGTCTTCGAGCGAGGTCGCGACCGAGTTCGAGTGACAGACAGCGGGGCGAGACTGGCGTGTGGAGGTCGTGCAGGGAGCTGCGCGTCTTGTGCTGGCGCTACTTACATAGCTCCTCGAATCGTAAACATAACACTGCATAGCTCCTCGAATCGTAAACATAACACTGCACAGCTCCTCAAATCGTAAACATAACACTGCATATCTCCTCGAATCGTAAACATAACACTGCATATCTCCTCGAATCGTAAACATAACACTGTGATCATTACAACTTCATGAAAATTTACTCAAACTTACCTATATTAGATTCACTGGAGTATTTTTCATTTTATTAAAAAGTGCGTTGAAGGATAATTATAAAATACGAGCGTTTCGTCCCCAGCCCACGTTGAAGCGACGTTCTGTAACCGTCGCCTAATACCAACGTTAGCTTATGCACAACACGGCGATCTAAATTTTTCAGATAAATTCAACAGCTGTAACGTACAGGTTATCGGGACACGAGAGCTTTACATATGAACTAAATATACGCTGTATTTTAAGGCAACAAAAATCAAGGCTCAGCACATGACAAAAACGAGAACATACAAACATACAAATATTTTTACATGCCATGTGTACAAAATTGCATGCACCAACATATCAAATAGTTATGTGATATCGGGGTATGCTCGACTAAATGGAGTGTGGAATATGAACTGAAAAACCTTGTAACAAAAACAGACGCTGAATTAAAACCGAGTTCATGGATGAACGGAGTGCGATACTAAATGCTGAACGAGACAAAGTTATCTAGAAATTTAGCGACACATCATTAGAACTCCTAACATTCATTTGGATTACATAAAACTTGCTCGTGCACAGAAATATTGAAATTTCAAGCCAATAAGAAACGAAGAAACATCCATACAAGCGGATCGCTGAATAAGAACATTCCGACTCGCACCTACACTTCAGGCTTGAAGTGGTCACTCGTTAGAGCACCAAAAATGATAGAAGAAAGGGAGCAATGAACGTCACAGTGGAGGCCTGGCACGCCTGTGCTCCATAATATCCGACGTAGGCCCGCATACAGCGGAAAAACAGCATCATCGAACCCGTCAAAACGGCGTACAAAGCATTTAATTTAAGTTCAGCTCTAAATTATGTCGTAATAAATTATTTCACAGAACAGATGATGTAATTAACGCATGTTGAATATAAAAATAGAACTGTTGGGAGATATCTCGATGTTAAAAAAAAACCGTGAGTGCATCGGTATCTCGATCAAAGAGTGACGCAAGTTGCTGAATAAAAATAACGATTAATTCTCATACAAATATGTTCAAGTCGAAGGTAGATTAAGCGACCAGAACACATAAATATAAAATTGCACAGAGACGTAATGATTTAAAACGCGTAGTTCCAAGGAATAAATTACCAAAATACACTGAAATATGACTCAATCTTTTATTTTTACGAATAATAATTAAAAATATCAATCGATATTTTAGAGGAAAAAATTGAATTTGAAAGAGCAGTCTTGAGCGCCGACAAAAATTGACGTCATGCGCAAAAAATAGGAATAATGCCTAGGATTGAGAGAGACGAACTGAAGTCCAGACGAACAACCACGAATCATCAAAAGTCCAGGGAGGAATGAATATCTGATATTAAAAATTACTTTTTTAAATTTGAAAAGAAATACGAGACTGAAAATGAAATTAAATAAAAACTCTAAGAAAGAAGTATCGTAACGATGACATAATTTCACACCTTTGAAATGAACTGTAAAATTGTAATCGAACATTTACACTCCACTTGAAAGTGAATATTAAGCTGAACTAACAACGACTTTCTTAACTCAAAATATATTGACTATTAAGAACAGAAGTGTTATGAATAAATCAAGAAGCGAAATAATCCTTACATAAAATACGAATTTAATTCATTCAAGTAATACTTATGGAAATCCTAACCTCATCTGCATTACTCAAACTTTGAAACCTCACTTTTTTCAGGTGTAACAGAGAACAAAGCAGAATGAACCAATCAAATAACACATTCCATTTCACCAAAGGTTCCATGCGCAAAACGCTAGCATCGCTCCTTTAAACTTGAAAAAATAAACAGTTACGTGTCGAATGTCTCATAGGCTCAAGTTTCTGCTAAGCTTACATGAAGCCCGTTGAAATCAGCGATATACAGCAGTTAAATATGCACGCACTGATGGGAATATTAACAAACCTCACAACAAAATCCACCTGAACATGAGATGGGCGTCCAACGCTTCTCGCCACGAGACGATACGATGGCTCTCAACAAACACTCATCCCCAACAAGGAGTCGCATTCGAATCGCAAAAAAGCACGACTCGAAAAGATCCAATAGCGGAGCAGTTCAAACACCGCAGCATTGATGCGCGCCAGAGCGACGCATCTAACTTCGGAGTAGGAATTTAACGGAAGTACGGCGGCGAAGTTATTGCAGACAAACCGCTCAACTAGTACGTTGCAGCGTTATTTCTACGAAACTGCAGTTTTTCACAAGTTCAACTTGAAACTCTGGTCAAAATTTTGTAGATGTTACAACTGAGATTGTGACGTGTGAAAATCCTAGGAATTTGAGAGCATGTTATCAGTTTACCTGAAAAGCATCGCACATATTCTACGAATCAACAAGAAACTTTTAAATGGTGGATGTAAAACCCACACACACTGCATATCAAAATTGGCCAGTCGTTGGTTACAGCGTCGTGCTCACGCAATACTTTCGAGTATAGACGTCTGATTTCATCAGTCCAAAGCTCATGTGAATCAAAGAGCAAGCGTCACTCGATCTAAATGCATCAGAGCTCAGTTACAAATAGTGGGTGCCGGTGGAGTTCAAAAAGTGAAACATCAGTAAAAAAAAACCGACATCGGACGAATAACAGTGCTGGCGCAACATCGGATCACACGATTGGTCAACACAAGAAGGTTCCAAGCGAGCGCTCAAACAGCTCTGAACAAAACTACATGCTCTTGATGAGGAAGCTTACACTCAAATGTGGATACTATAAATGCGACTGCACATACTGCTTGTCGCCATATTACATACTCCCTCTGGTCGGAAACAGTTGCGCACAGTCATAAAAACAGTATGGGTTTCAGTGTTTTTGTGCCAATTCGTTTTGTGTGTGAGAAAACTAAGTCTAGAATGTGCAGAAGCAAAACATTCACTGCTGTTGATCAAAATACATCGATAAATAAAAACATGAGTTAGGACAATTCATAAAAAAGGATATTTATGAATAATTCAAATGCTACCCGTATAAACTAAAAAAAGACCAAAAATAAGAGGAAAATAATTTGAAAAAGAAAAATGGACGTGAAAAGCCGGAGTTAAATAACTCAGAACGAACAGCAGTCTTACAAATACTGTTGAAGAGAGATCCAAAGATCTTTAGCTAGAACGTGATGCTATCAAACATGCTGCAGCAATTTCGGTATAGAAGAAACGCCGCAGGTAAAATTTGGTCAAGAGCCTAAGAAAGTTCGTCCGATATATCAGTGCCGATAGATGTTTTGAGCGAGAAACACATCACAGGTCAAAAGAAGAAAGATTACCGTTCACAGCTGAAAGAATTAACGACAAAAGTTGTCTGCACCAACTGTTTCCGACCAGAGGGAGTAATTCTTCGCTGGAATGTTCGTTTTCGTATATACGATTCAGAATGAATTTGTTTTGCGTTATGCGAGAGCAGAGTTAGCATTAAAACAAACACGACTCCTAACAACAGCAGAATTCATCAGACCCGGTACAGCACATTTCCTACGAAGGATGTACGCAGATACCGCCAGCCACGAGCTGCGGTCTCATAGATTCAAGCTTCGAAAAACATAGAAGGTCTGATGAGCAAGCGGTGATTGTCCTAAGAGACGAGTGTACAGTGAATACACACCCAATCCTCCCGCTATATCCTCTGAAAGCCTACATTAAGACAGCATCTACAAGCCATTTATTGTCCACTATTCTAAGCCTACGTTAACTCAAATTCTTTAAGAGAAAAAACTCGTTCGAATATCTTTAATTCAAAAATAAAAAATTGAACAGTAGAAGACAACTCAACTCTAAAATGCAGGAAACCATAGCATTTTTCCTTCAGTTGAGAACGATAGCAGCAGGAAGTGTATTTTCGGTCTAGAAAGATTAAAGGGGAAGAAATCCGAGGAGCCTGCTTCCCGTGAATTATTGCTTCCACTTCTGCAGTCAATCCGAGCAGAAGTTCCATTTCTTAAGACCGTGCAACTTCTCAGGTGGCAGAGAAGATTTGTAAAACTGCACACGGACAGCAAAGAAACATTGGTCAAGCACATTGGTTTCCACTCAAAATATCCTTTAGGTCAGAAAATTTGGGCAGACGTCCGTTTACTTTTAGCATGCCTCTGTATGCGCAGCGCAGGCTCCTTCATACAACGGGGCTCGAAGAGGCCCCCCAAAAGTAAGAAATTGGCCTCAACAAACGAGCAAGAAATCCAAATCTCGCATCAAGAACAACACCGAGTCGCATCAAGAGCACCAGCAGCAGGGCAAGATCGTGACGCCAATGCCAAGCGTGCCCCGAGTCTCAGCTTCCATCTACGCGCCACCAGCCCCACCTGTGCCCTCGACAGGCCAGGTGCACTCAGCTCGAAACGTTTCGTCATTCACACCCTTTATAAAATGGCACACCGACACAAAAGAGGAACGGTAAAATGACTGAAGACTTAATGTATTCCCAACAACGTATTTATTGTTGGAAGTTTGTCGAAAGTTTACGGAGAAGTTCATTTATATTTCGATCTCTATTCAGAAAATGACGCTACGATATATTCAAGGCTTCGTTCAACAAAAGCGAAGAATCTCAAAATACTAGAAACCACAAAGTTAAAGTAAGCCTTTCAATTAATACGCGGGAACAGGAAAATCAGAAAATATCGTTCACAATGATCCAAAACGTACAATAAAACTAAAGAAAGGAACGTTCCAATTGAACCCACAAGAAAATCTAAATAAAAAATGAGCTAAGAGCAATGAAGGATAAACTTCAAACGAACAAAAGAGCTTTAGAAGGCTGAATTAATGAACTCCTCGGAAATTTCGTTGGTCCTCGATCTGGAATACCTCACGTTCATAAGGCTAGCAGAACGAGTCTTCAACACACTGGTTCTAAGCGATGATTTTCCAAGCACACATAAAATATTTCGGAATGCATAGCTGTATGCAGCTCAGCGAATTTTCCCATTCATGGAGAGAGTTCACACGACCTGCCAAAGCGAAGGAGCATTCAAAAAGGTAACAAAGACGTCGAAGCTTGCATTCTATTCATCACCTAGAATTTAGCGGCTCGACGGATGAAAGTTTGCAGGCGCGCTTCAAACGACGTAAGTCACACCGGGTGGTATTGAATAGAATTACGAGGAATCCGGGATACATTGCTGGAAAGTACAATCAAAATACGTATCAGGGTCGCAACGATTTGCAAATGTTACGGAAAACCGAAATAAAAAGGCTCTACCAAAAGCAGTATCATGAGCGCGCTACACTATGACGATCAATTCAGGTGAAGAACATGCCGTACCCTTAGTATATCCTGTACCAATGATGGAAAATTCGATTTCCGCTAGCTCATAAATCGATGACAGTCTCTCTCTAGTTTCCATCTTGACAAAAGCAATAAATAAAATTCTCCTTTTAACACAGTCCCACATTAGTAATGTGAATTTAACACACGTGCGTTTCTTAGTTCTGTCACTAGAAGCTCTTCACTCCATGCTCTTGTAGAACTGAAGAACAACAAACTTTATTGAATATATTTTACATTCAAAGCACACCTTAATTTTCTTGTTTTTTGACGAAATATGGAATACTTTTTAACTGAATGCGGTCCCACACTGCAATGCTGTTCACCGCAGCACTCGAGTCCTTGGTCCATAGGAGGGAGTATACAACTTTTGCATGAAGTCAATCGAACAAAAATTAAGGAAAGAAACAACGAAAAAAAACTTGAAAAAATTAAAACTTCTCAGAATATCAAATCGAGAAAAACAATAGCAATCATACAGACATCAAAAAGGGTGGTCAGCATCCCAAACGAGACGTTAGATTGACGAATAGTAATGATATAGTCGACATTGAAGTACATATGTGCACTGCCTCACGAGGGACGTAGTTGTGCGGAACGTTAGTTCCTCACCTACATCATAAGAATAAATAATAAGGAACAAAACAACAATCACATCAAGACTGTGCAGTCTGCACTTCTACTCGAAGCCGACTTCGAGTATGCTGGAGATCAAACTTTCGACTACGTCTCTGCCATAAAGACACTTTCAGACGTGTACGTAATAACAAAATAATTGTGTTCTGAAGTCCCGCTCCGAACAAATAAACTCGCGGAATAACCACGCTGCTGGCTGACTAAATTCTATTAATCCTGCATTCTGGGCTACAACAGTGAGTTTGATTTAGAGCAGCTGTGGATATTTTCTAGGTCAAGCGGGACATGTCAAACGAGTTATTCGAGTGATGGTATCGCAATTCGATAATAAGACCGTAGAAAAAAGAACTCAAAGTCTCCTTGGTATGCTTAACACACATTAATGATTACTCTTTCACAGCAGAAAAACAATTCTGAATTCCACAACACATGCACAGAAAGTACGAAGAAATAGTTTTCCGGAATGAGCAGCTGCTGAAGAATACAGAAAAGTAAGTTCAAAGTTACCGATGAACTGCAGTACGTGAAATTGAATACAAACGAAGACTTCGTTTTATCATATAAATTTCAAGCGGAGTAAGCTCTGATTACTTAATTAATTAATACTTCTAAGAAATCTGAAGCCCAGTTCATCGCGTAAGCCTTAGGGTGAGTTATAGTCCTAATAACAATCTCCGTATCCGCTACTATCTACAGTTTTACCGTCCAGCACTTCTAAATAAAACGAAACACAAAAACGCATACGTAATGGGTAACACGTATACGATCGTTCCAGAACCCAGGTTTATGCGATGAAACCACTCATAAAGGTCGCTCATTGCGACGCGATGGACGGGTCATGCTGCGGAACTGCGTCGGCCGCTTTTCACTCACCAGCCGCTTCCATGACTCGCACTGTTCGATGAGCATCGACAGCAGCACTCGAGCACGCATCGCTCCAGTCTGGTTCGAGGCTACAATGTGTATTATTTAAGCGCAACAATCTTAGTGGACAATAGTTTTTTACGTCTAATTTATGTTAGGAAATAAATTGAGCACTTTAATAAACATGTTATAATTTACTCAGCTCCATTTAATGATTATAAGATTATGACTTTTTTCAATAAAAATGTATTTTAAGTTTAATAGCTTCTTCATGTGTAAAGCCCTAATAGAATCGTAGAAAACTGATTCTTGTAAAGTAATTACTTGATTGAGATGTCATCTTGAAATAAAATTGAAATGAAGGTGCCATCATGAAATATTAGAGTGTGCTCTAAAAGAGAAATCTGGTAATAAAACGTAAAAAACATTCAATATAGTACGCACTGAAAAATGCACTGAGGGGTGAAATGAGTTAAGAGTGGTAACTTATCACGGAATCAATGCACGGGATATGTGGGTGGGAGCGGCCGCCACTCAATGACTTGAATAATTGAGCAGAGCTCGACCTGCCACATCGCGCGTCCGCGCAGAGGTTCATCTTGGCCTATCATTGGTGGCCAACGTCTTTAACCTTTACAGCCTGAAACTAACATGACTCATCTATTAGGCCTTCATGACCTATCTCTGTTGATCACTGCTCTTGAAAACGAATGCTGTCAGGTGAATAAAAAAAAGGATGATAAATTCATAAGGTAGCCGCAATATTCGCTTAGGATCCCAGAATAAGCAAATGAAACGGAAAGTATTCGCAAATATCTAAAACTAACATTCGATAACACGTGTCTCATATCGAATCAATTGTTCATTCACAGCAGCCACATTGAGCCTTCAAAGACGCTAGCAATCATGCATCCTGATCGAGGGGTGTAATTGAAGAATAACCGAAGCGGACTCCGAGTTACTATGTGCAATTACCTGCGAAGTGATCATTGTTGCTTAACGTCCTTCAGGTATAAACCCAAAATGTTTACGAAAAGTCCGGTGCGCTGCTTGCGCACCATAGTTTTTCAATGTAGCAAAATAAATTAAATGCGAGAAAATCAATTTTCGCGTTCATTTTTGCTGCAAATTCGGGGCAAATACTAATAGAAAAGCATTAGCTGAACCAAATGTTCATGCCGCATATGTGTTTTGAAGAAATATAATTTAGTTTCAGCGTTGTGTTGTCGAGTGCATCTATTTATTGCGTTAGGATGCTCGTTAATTTTAGCCCAGCAACGTCTCGGTTTTGAGGCACGTAACGATATAACCTCAAGGAGTTAGCAGTTCGAAGAATCCTACGAATGATTTACTTCATGATGAAAAACAGGAAAGTCGGTCCGCTGAAATTCTGACTCCAGCTCCGCTGACTCGATTCTCAGCTTAGTTGCCAAATGAATTTCGAACATAAGACTCGAGAAGAAGTCATTAAGATCTCGAGCACGGAGGTTTAGGTGACTCGGAGCATAGGTGCCTAGGTCACCTGCAGAACAGGTGCCACAACCAGCAAGGAGGCCCTGCTACAGGCATGCTTAGCACACAAATCTTAGCGCCACAGCAGCATACAAAGCATGCAGCTCCAGGCTAGGCTGGAGTACGAACAGCTCTACTGAACAGCTTCAGCATTTATTTACTGCGGTTCAAGGTAAATTTACTCTAATGTTTCTTCGAAACTCCACATCGGATGAGTTGCTACAACAGCGAATTGCTCATTTCACCAACCATTTTGTGTCGTGACGGGACAACGGCTCCAAATACGACGCTGCGTAACAAAGAAATACAAGGGTTCAGAAGAATTTTTGTACGACTTAAGAGAGCATCGAAGTTTCATGCTATAAGCGTCAAAAACGAAATGTGGACCAAATGACGTAAAGCTGAATTGATGCGTTAATTCGCTCCAAGTACATAATTTCATCCCAAGAAATAAGTGGTTGAAGTTTAACCCATGCCATGGAGGAAACGTTCGGCAGAAATAAGAGTTCATGCCAGAAGAAAGTTAGAGTAAGACGTTTTCCATACGTCTACCACAAGCTAGGTTATTATCGACAGGTTCATCAATTTCTTAAACGACAGAAACTTCTGAAGGGATTGGTGGTCAAGTCCGGTGAGTCTGCTATGAAGGCACGCCCGCAGACGACGCTACTATATGCAGAGCTGGGCGCACGGAGACACTCTGCCATATTGTCGCCCGCACGCACAAAACAAAAAAATTAAACTAAAACAGGCGGGACAAACCGAGCGGCATCTCGATCGGCCGCCGGCGGCACGTGCTCGGCCTGTTGAATGCCGCCCTGAGAGCCCTCACACCGGCGCTCCCGGTACCGCCGAGTGCGGCTCTCTAGGCGTACAATCTGACTGCGGTCACTTCAGGGTAGAAAGCTGTCTTCTGACTACGGCCATTTCGGGATAGAAAGTGAAGTAGCCTTCGTCTACGGTCATTTCGGGATAGAAAGTAAAGTTATCTTCCGACTACGATCATTTTGGAATAGAAAGTAAAGTTATCTTCCGACTACGATCATTCTGGAATAGAAAGTAAACTAACCTTCGTCTACGGTCATTTCGGAATCGAAAGTACAGTAACCTTTGTCTACGGTCATTTTGGAATTGAAAGTAAAGTAATCTTCCGACTGCGGTCACTTTGGGAGAGAAAGTAAAGTTATTTTCCGACTACGGTCATTTCGGAATAGAAAGTGAAGTAACCGTCTACGGTCATTTCGGAATAGAAAGTAAAGTAATCTTCCGACTACGGTCACTTCGGGATAGAAAATAAACTTCGACGACGGTTACTTCGGACTCAGAGGTTGAAAGTAATCTTTGACTATGGTCACTTTGGAGTATGCAGTAATCTTCCTTACAAGGTCAAACTAGGAATAAAATTTTACCTCATGAAGTACATGCGCGAATCAACTTGAAGTCGCCAAAGTTACAATTGCGACCGTTTTGTGGCTTAACGAGCACATTCTGAGTCAGAGGTATGACTTGAATTTACACGTTCAAAGAACGTGAAAATAATATCTACGTCTCATAACGGTAAAAACAAGGAGTCCTTCAATGAAATGAGTGCTTCAGATTAACTATTCAATGAAAACAAAATGGTAACAATTTGATAACTGGAAACTTGAAAAAATTAAAAACACGAACGTTAAAACTCTTGAAATCTACCGAGATCTCGGAATCAATCCGGAAGCAGAGAAGCCTTAATACCCGAATCAAGAAAATTAGCCGACTTATTGAGCTGAGCACAAAATCCGTACGCCAAGAAAGCAAACCTCACAGCGCCGTGGGGTCGGCGGGTCCCAGGTCTGGAACAGCACATGGAAGCATGGAACAGGCCAGCGGAACCCCGCTACGTCGCTAGACGCCCTCGCACTAACACACGATAGCCACCCCGTAGCACACTGGAAGCTTGGAAGTAGTTAGGGCACCACGTCCCAGGCCCAACTGGTGTGCCGCCATTTTTAGGCGCGTCGTGCTTCAACACTTATACCGAGTACACGCGATCGTCTAACCTAACCACAGTAGTAAAATACACCAACACAAATTTGTAAGTTTTCATGAAATTTGTGTTTGAATATGCTACTTATTAGAAAAAAATTTGTAGGACAATCAAATTTGTGAAAACAAAGCTATTCATTTTTGTATTCACAACAGAGATAGTCGCCGACATGAAATTTTTCCAGCACGGAGAATCGCGAAGCGCTAATCTTTCTTTTCTAAGGGAAAGAGAAGAATTCTTTCACGGGATATGGAACCGGGGATCTCTTGGCAAAGAAGCCAACACGCATCACGCGTACCACGGGGCCCAGTCCGACACTCCTAGTCCGAAATATGCGCTGATTTTGACAGCAAGCTTAATTTTATAAGCCAGAAAGGCTCTTTCATCAGTATATTGAACAAAAATTAGAACAATACAGATGTAGACCCCTTTCATATTTATTCAGGAATGGATTTAACGAAGCATATAAGGCACTACAATTACACGAGCACAAGATGGAGCACCTGCCATTCTCAAATACTCGGCTTGCAATCACCAACCGACAGACAAGCGGTAGAAATGGAACCCACTGCTGTAGATTTAAGCTGGTACAATATCAATACTACCCCAACCGGGGTCACTGTCCTAGCGCGATGAAAAAGGGCGCGCTCAACCCTTCAACGTCGCAGAGGACGAAATCGTCCCACTGCGTAAGGCAGCGGCTAGTTTTTCGAGCAAAGTTGAATGCAGCGCCATAGCCGGCGTACATGAGGCTGCAACGAGTTTTTCTTATAACGCTGAATGTGGTCTTGCGGCTAAATAATTCTGAAGGTGGCTCACGAGGAACTGGCTCGAGCTGAGGTACATAACGGTTCATATATCCTCAAAGTCAAAACTGATATTAGACCATTAAAACGTTAGATTCTTATAAAAAGCAAGGAAAACTATTACCACTATCTGTACGTTTAGTTAAGATAACCTTTGAATCAAAATTCAAGACTAAATTAAAATTCTATAACATTTGCAATGCCACAGAGGGAAAAGTCAACGTAACTTAAATACTACTTGTAATCAACAAGGAAAATAGTTAATTTCAAACGTAACTTAAAAACAGCATCGGTAACGCATGTAAGATCATTTAGACTACTCATTTTGAAGCAGATATAATCTGCAGAAACGAAATGGAGCCAAAATTTGGTAATTCAGAGACTAAACTTTACTGTTGAATATAGGTGTATATAACTAGGATAAGTTGGCTACAGGTGTAGTATGCTAAAGACTACTGCAGCGTGACAACAGACAAACGATTTTAGCAAAAACGATAGAACGAGTTCCCCCTGTACCTCCAATATACCGTTCGTCAATTGAATTTACATGTTCTTCAAACACTACATACATTAAATATTCAGTAATGAGTATGAAGGGAAAATTGCACACAAAACGACTAACAAAGGAACTCGACCACGAACCGTGCCCAGGGAGCTGAGGAAAACAGGCGTGAGGACCAGCGATGTGATGAAAACGAAGAGAATTTTGAAGTGCAGTCAGTTAGAAGAGCTCATAAAAAGGTTTAAAGAAATTTAAACACAAATATATCTTCCGATACAACTCACTGGCCGTTTTTACTACCGTGTTACTGAACTACCGAAATTGCCTCCAGTGCGTCCACGTGATAAATTTTGACCGATCCATAGCTTTATTTATAAGAATCATCGCCCGTTCGTCAAAATAGCATTCTTACTAGTTGGCCAATAATTACTTTGTTATATGAAAAACTAACCCGCGAAAAAGGATTGTGGTGTAGCTCTACCTCTAACACGGAGCGCAATGGCAGCTGAGGAAGTATCGGCCGCTTCCTCCCGCACCATCAAAATTTGTAAAGCAAGAATAAGCAGTTTTAGTAAAAGCAGGAAATGGCACGACAAAGTGTTGCAGGAAAGATGGAATTATGACCAACAATATGTTAGGGATGAGCAGTCGGGCTAGGGAGCCAACATAACACGGGGCAATACAGCCTACGCCAAGCAGAAGACGTGGAGAGTCGAGGCGAGGATTAGGGCAGGTACTAGACGTACACAGCTGTACTTATAAATCGTACAAATCTGTACTTGTACTACGAATGGTTCAAACAAGCAGATTGTGACACGCAGGGATGCAGGCAGGTAGGATGCACCAGGTATGTTGAGGCAGGCAGGAATGCAGATGCGGCAGGAAGGCAGGATGCGGTAGGTAGGCAGGAAGGCAGCTGAGAGCAGAGCAGGCGGGGATCACCGGTAAGGGAGTCCCCGAAGGCCCGAGACTCCAATCTTCCATTTGGAGGGAGCAACGAAAATCAATATGACGGTGGGGAGGGTGTGGTGAGGTGCAGGTGACATGAAGGGAGTGCTGCTGCAGCCGCCGTTGCTGGTCGCCCTCTATTGGCCCAGCATCGCTCATGATTACCGAGAGTGATTAGTAGCGACACTGAGATCAGGGCCGTCCATTACTAGGCACTAAATGATACAGCGAACAGGGTAGAGGTAGGCACCTCCCCAGAGCGAGGAGCTGGTCAGAAAAGGAATTCCAGAAAGCTGATATGATCATTCTGCTGGCAATGATGCTAGAATTCATGCGTTCAAACTAGCCGTATAGTCTGCAGGCATTTATGGACTAAATCAATCACCCACACAAATGAAGGAAGTGGCTTGACTGCGTAATAAGCAGCTGATCTGAGCAGAATAAGCAAGATTTTAAGAACAAAAATCGAGTAGTCAATTTTCAGAGAAACATGGCTAAAGAACTGCAAACCTATTGCAATATTCTTTAAAGACAAAATACTAATATAACAGCGTAATAAAAAACTGCGTCTATAAAACCAGCACAGTCAAATCGAACATGTTTAAGCTGCTTCAAATCTGAGAAAATTCACGATTATTGAGAAAAAAATTCCCGTAACAAATCAATAGGAATTTCATCGTCGTATCGAAAGAGATCAAACGGATCCCCAGCGAGACATCGCATTTAACCATTTATTCACGAGGCATTTCTTACCTGCGCGATTTAGGAACATCTCGTGAATGCCAGTCGGAGGACAAAAAATTGCACGCGTTTATACTCAAAGTGAGACGAACTAAAAACCATCAAATTCGTCCCATCATTCTCTATAGAGCGCCGAAAACAACCGAACACGTCTATTGAGCGCCGAAAAATGATTGTAAGATGTTGCTAGAAATTAAATCAGACTCAACTCAAAGAGCTCAGATTTAAAAACTCTTAAAAATCAAGAAGCCCGACCTGCAATCTTTCAGCCGCGCACGAAAACTTCTCGAAAATTGGAGAAACGGAACGAGAGAACAATGCTGGGAGTGGTTAACTTGGAACATGGGAGCTGCGTCGTGTTGCTGAGAACAGAACGGGTGACCTGTGTTCTGCGCTCCAAACTGAGCCTTTGAGCTGTGCTTTGTGAAATGAGCAGGTGCTTTGAGTTTTGTGCTCTTCACTGAGCACTGGAGCAGAGTTTCGTTAACTGAGCAGGTACTTTGTGTTTTGTGCTCTTAACCTAGCATTGGAGCTGTGTTTTGTGTCGCAATCTGAGCGGGTTAACCCTCCTTCGCGCTGTAAACTGAGCAAGAGACAACGTTTTATGTTGAGAGTTGAGAAGGTTAATTGTGCCTCTAATTTAAAAGTGGACAGCAGAGCGGTTTGTGTCAACAAAACAACATACACTGCAACTCTAGAGACCGGAGGAACTGAATATAAAGCAGCGTAGACGGGCGCAAGCCCATATTCCGAAATGGCGAGAAAACCAAGAGTGATTGCAATATGCGGCGTCCGAAATGTACTTTCAAATGATAAACAGCTCAGACGGGTTAAAGGGATTCCTCAGCATGGAGAATTGAGCTATTTACAAGCAATACAGGTTTTATACCGACAGATATCAAGAACGAACGATACGCCCCGACTGCAAGTAGCAGTTACGCATATACCTGAGCTCACAGACACACTTAGGGCACGTTACGTGTATACGCACGTTACCCAGGTAAGACAGAACACCACCGTGAATACAAAAGAACTTATCAAGTACACACAGAAAAAAATACAAAACAAGAGAAAATACCTGGATTTTTCACAACGTGATCACAAATTAGGGTCGTGACACCGTCGTGAGATTTTTTTTATTTACATAAACTTCATGCTATCGACTCGATCGTAACTCCAATTCTCTTCGGCCAGTGAAGGTGTAACAGCGTCTCCACAAAAAGAAAAGAAGCCCGTGTTTAATACCCAGGTACAATCGTACCCTGGAGTTGGGAAGTTGGTGTGCGTCACGATCAACCCATCACCGACGTGTTGTTGACGAGAACGTGTGCTCTTCAGGGGCTTTTTGTAATTTTTCCAGATGTGTGAGTACACTCGAAAATGGTTCAGTTTATATGGGGCGAGGTCAATGCAGGGCGAGTAAACTCGTACCACGCTTTTTGACTTAAAATTGAAAATTTGGCGAGTTAGCGCACGCTTAAAATTGGGAAATCCAAATTAGGTCAACACGTCATACCGTTGAAGGGTTGAGA
>VOMN01068238.1:0-19406 GCA_014899125.1 Orchestia grillus | reverse complement strand
TTAGTGCATTTAGAAATGCCCTCGCGCAATGGCGAAAAAACAACTCTCACTTATTGATCTGTTTGTGAACTGTTCTTATCAATGCAAAATGGTTTAACCTGATGAAAGTACCTTGAATGGCAGGGAAATGAGACCATATAGAAGTTTCTACGGTCAGTAGCTACGAATATATAAGTATTTCAAAAATGGAAACTTTTTTGTTCCTCACCCTGTATATTAGAGGCATATAACTAAAGAATGCCACTTCATAGCAATTGGAACTAAATTGTAAAAAGTAAGAACTTATTAAATCTTATCCCATTTTGCTTAAAACAAAAAAAATCAAATAAAACCAAATAACTTTTGTTAGAATAAAATGAATTTTCATCAAATAAAATTCAGTTTTGATTATCCCAACTTCCGTTTTGGTTAAATCAACTCTTCCTTCGAAGAAATCAAATTTTGCTTCGATTAATCAAATTAAGCTTTAACGAATTAAACTTTTTCGTTGAAATCAACTCGGAAAATGTATAATAAGAGATATCACTCTTTAATGAATTTGTACAGTATAAACGAAGTAAACATAGAATTTGCTATACATAAAAAGGTGTTCGTTTCAACCAATACAGAGGTGTCAGTACCTACTAATTGGAAGGCATCAGGACCTAAGTACAATATTTTATTTATGTTAAATCTTTCTTAACGAAGTCATATGCATGAAACTCCCCTAAACGCAGCACTCAAAAAACTGCAGTTGCTAGAAGTTGAAAGCTTTATCCTTTTTTCAGATATTGCTAACTTTTGAAGCTGTGGCAACCCTCACTATGTTCTTTGAAATTCATAGCATCTCAGTCTAAATGTTTCTGTGGATCATGTATAATTAATTATTTATAACTTTGACCTGCTCACACGAGGATGTTCACTACTAAGACACTTTCATTAATTATTTTATCATTTTCTACATTTTTAGATGCATGTGAATAAAGTTAGACTGGGGTCACCAAACAAATTTTTGTTACTAATTCGCCCAGTCCTGGTAACTAATCTGGCTTAACCTAAAACCTATTTCTCGTAGAGTGCGGAACTCGTGGAGTAATTTCGAAGAAGACCTCCATCTTCCACTTTCACTATCTGAGTGTTTCGACCTAGCAGACACTCCAAATCTATTTCCCTTTCCACAGAGCAGATAAAGAACTTGAGGACGGTTGTATGTAAATACCGAGAACTGTTGAGAGAGAAACGGGTTTGTTCGCAGTTTGAAAAGTCGCACCGCCTCTAAAATATTCATGCAGCCATAATTTGTCACTCCGAGACTGGAGCTTTGGTATAGAAAGCAGCCCCTGCTTCTCGTAACGCCCATCGCCCGCTGACCTCACGGCGGCCGCCTCACACGCTCTCCGGCCCACAGCGAAAGCTCCGCTCGCTGCCCGCCGATGGCTCATCTTTAATAACTTTAGAGCTGTTTGTGACATCGACCATCCAACCACTAGCTCTTTCTATCTCTCGCTGGAATTTAATCACAAAATTCCTCAAAGAAAAATGCAACGGAAGACGTACTGAAGTGACTTTTATTCTCTGTTCATTTACGAGTTTGAAATGAGAAATGATGTTTATATAGTGTATTTGTTTTCATAAAACTATAATTTTTTTATGATTTTTCTTTTAGATTTTGTAATTGTATTGACTAGAACTTGTCACTGCTTTCATATTTTGGCTGTATTGTTTCACACTATGAAACATATCATGTCATATCATATTGTTTCATTGTACATTTTAAAATATTGTTAGAACAGGTTATCGCTAAAGCACGCTCTGATTGATAATAACTTCATCGCATATGATAATAACTGAATATCGTAAAAAATGTGGCTATCTACAAGGACGACTATACCATCACATATGTAGGACGAGCGTATTGTGATGTATATGTGAAATGTGTGCTTCTCTGCAGCCAGTTAAGATACTGAATCTCAAAAATTTGACACCCCGAAAGTAATTAATATCTTAAATTTGAATGGACTGAGGGCGTTGCAACGCTTATAGAGTTGCAAGAGCTTCTAACCGTAACCTGAATTTAGAATGCCTTAATTTAAGCCATTACTATTTTTTAAATCGAAATTAAACTATCCCTGAATTGTCACACATAACACTTTCACTAGTATCTGTCCCGTCTCGAGTCTCAGGGCGAGGATAATTAGTCTCCAGACCTAAGTAGAAGGATGGTACCCTACCGCTTCATCGACTACAGCTCATGGAACACCCTAGCATGGGCACCATATGACCTTCCAGTCCCTATCATCGGGATCACCGGCTCTTGATTTTGAGAAAATGTCTCAAGAATATCTATCACATGTCAGAGGGTGTAAGAGGGTACTCTACTTTACATCATGGAAATCGTGACTGCACAACTCAGTTTACAAGTTATTCACCAGCACATTACCGAGCTTGTAAAGTTCACTCTGAAAAACTGACAAAAGTTAAATTGGCGGATGAATAAGTCTGATTGACGGCATCGTTTCTTTGAATTGAAGCCACATCGCAATCGTTCGTACAAATACTCATTTCCCTTTTTTTTATACTGCGATAATCCATTTTGAACCTAATTTATTTATTATTTGATTTTAGTCAATGCTCCAAACTGCTTGAAAGTAATTCACGATCGACGTTCAAATTCAGTTCAAGCTCTAAATAAAAAAAAACATACTGAAAAATTCCTTCAGTTCTTCGTATGACTTCAGCTTGCCGATGTGTGACCCTCAGGAGAGAAGGTCGACGGGCTCATTTCACACTCAACGAACGTCGGGGAGTTTGCGGATGACCGAAAATTCTCAAGTAACACACAAGCAATCAACTTTTACAGCGGTGAGTGCTTTTGTTACTCGACTTCAGAACTCAAAAAATGATGATGAAAATTGTGATGATATTGCACACACAACAACAGCGCAAACCAAAAGGCAACAAGTTGCAATATTTTTCACTGTGTGTACGAATTTTTTCGAAGACACTTCCCTTGTGACTGTACTCTTGATAGCGCAAGTTTTGACAGCGGCACTATCACGCTCGAGGAGGAGTCTGTGTTGGTGGTATTACGCATTTTCTTGATATGTGCCGATAGCTTTCACTGGTTGCGCGGGTGGTCGACCAAGCATGCAGACCGCGGCAACGAGGGAGATGAACCCCGCAGGCCGGCCGCGGCGCGGGCGCTGACTGCCATGAAGCCCGACGCGCAGCTGCGGTGGACGAGCTGTTCTGCATCGCAAACCCTTCAAATATTTTGCTGGTTCTCACGTTGAATTGAGTTCAGAATATGAAAGGCAGATGCAACACTATCTGAAGTTATTCTTTCAAGCGTGTTTACAGTCGTAAACGTCAATAAATGAACTTGGTATAAGCCAACTGTTGGGTCTCTAACGAGGTAAACCTTTGTCTTAGATGAAATTTGACGAGAAAATAATTTCAAGTGAATCTTACAGAATGCCATATAATTTATGTGTTATAGAGCGAATATTTAATTGGAACAACAGATTAAACAGCATTGATGGTCGAAACGAATATTTGAATTTTAAATCATTGTTCTCAGCATAGTTGTAGTCGCAATAGAATTCAATTTTGTTCAGACGAGAATCTGTTATGGAGTTAATGACTGTCAGCGGGCATTCAAGCAGCGTGAGATGTACTGGCTCTTTTGAAACTGAATGAAACCATATGGTACCAATTTCACTTCGTTAACCGATATTTTTAAATCCCTATGTGCATGCAATGTACATTTAAAATGTGTCTCTTCGTTGGTGCATGTTCAACTCATAAGGGTACATGTTGGAAAACTCTTTCCAAATTAACCCATGTACAGTTTTGTCAATTCCAAATTTAAAGTCAAATATATGATAGATTTTACAATGCTAAAATACTAACGGTATAAAATCAAACAACAGAATTGACGATGTATCATACAAAGTACTTTAATAGCACGTTTAGCGAGCTGCTATACAGGCAAGCTCCGTTCAACAATAGTATTAAATTCAATCGTTAATTCCGGCCTTTTTTCCAACAATTTACCCACATATTCATTTCTAAAAAGACCGAACATGTGCTGGCGCTCCGCTCTGCTAGATACCACGCAAAACCTTCCACACGAGCTGAGTTTTTTCATGATAAGCCCCTTGAACGGGAAGTACAGAGCTCCGAAATAAATCATACGCAAGAACCACGATAACCGGTTGGCATTAAGTGTCAATACCCAAACACGGAGCCACACTTTGTGGAGGCCATTTGTGGCGTGCCCAGCTCGTCTCACGACGCTGCCGCCGCCATACACCACCGAGCCCTGAGCGGGATCGATCTGGTGGACCTGCTGATTTCAACCTGTTCTGCACACGGCTCGCTCGAGCCCTCACAGCGACGAGGCTTTAAATGTGATCTGCATCAGATGGAATAATAGCGTTTTAGGAAGACAGAACGTTTTTGGTGGCGCTGTCTACAACAATCGATTAAAATTAATTCAGATGTACTTCGAATATTGCTTAAATAAAAATATGAACCTACGGTAAGCTTTTGCTTTACTTGACACTCTTCAACATCGGTAATCAGGCCTACATTCTCAAAAAAATTGACACATTCGTCGGTGTACGAGCCACATTTTTTGCGTCGGATAGCGAAGTAAGCATAATAACTTTTAAAAATACTTTTATACTTATAGGCATACAAATGAAGATGACAGTAAATACCGTGTGCATGATTCTTAATCCTTTTTTAAAAATAAATGAAAGTGAACGATCTTACCCCATGCAATAACAATTTAGCTCCACAATTACACCCATGCCACAACGACAAACCACGGAGGCCATTAGGCCTCGGTGCAGAGGCAGAAAGTTATGAGGCCGCTTATTGTTTAGAAACCTGGCCGCTTGACCTCATTGCAGAATAGGAAACAAAATCGGCTCGAAAGTTGTGTACGGAATCAGGCTCAGAATTAGTGCTTAAAAAAGTTGGCGGGATGAGGGCGAGGCGAAAGCTGTTCTGTGAGCTCCACGTATCGCCGTACCGAGTTCCCTCCTGGGGGCTGTTGTTCCTCCTTCCTGTACCCTGACCCAGGCGTGTCGAACCGGTGTGTGGAGCCACACAAGTGTGTGAGCTGAACAGGGTGTGCAAGTGTGCCGCGGCTACAGTTTGTGTCGAGGAAACTCTGTTGCGTGTCATGACTCAAGTGAATATCAAGGGAAGTCCAGAGACGTCACACAACACAACTGGCGGTATAGAAAGATGAATTTCTACGAACTATGACAAACGCAACGCTCGAGCTGCATGGGTGCACCTAAGATGCTGCGATATATGTGTTTGAGAAAGGTCTCGTAAGTTTGCTGTGAATAATAAGTTTAAAGAAGCTCCAAAGCACACATACGTGTTGGCATAGGTATTTACTGACATTGTGATACTTTAGCCAGAATGTGAATGCTCAGTTTGTGCGACCGAGGAACATGACGCATAATGAACGGGTGAGCAAGCGAGGTACATATAGACGCATTTTATGTCATTAAACAACATGTTTAATAAAAAATTATTGAGAAATATCGACTAAATTTTTCCTTGAAATTTCACATAATGCATATATGTTTCTTTTCAGAACTTTATTTTGTATTCTTTGTAATTATGAGCAAAATTAGGAATGCTATTAGTGAACTGTATAAAACAGGAAAGAAACCAGGGAAAATTTTTACACTTCTCTAGCCTCGTGTGAGCAGGGTCGTGAAATGCCCTAAAGACACAGGCTCATACATGCTAAGAAGAGAAGTACTTCAAATTGGTCATTTAGAACATCCCAACTGATTGAAAACAAAAGAGAAACAATTCGGAGGGACCCAAGGAATAACACTGGGAAACTTACATCAGCCGCTCTATGTTGGCAATAGCCCCATGTGAAATGTACTGATGTGGTACTGAAAGCCATCACCCTATAAAAAGAGTAAAACTCAACTTCTGTTTGAACACACAAAGACAAAAAGGTTAGTTGAGCAAAGCTTCTTGGAGAACTGAGTGATGGCTCTCAGCCTCCAGTGTTATGTACTGACAAAAAATTTATTGTACAGGCAATCCACATCACATACCTTACCCTAGCTTACTTATAAGCTAGAGGTTCGATTTTTATAGGTTACAACCCAGTCTGACTTTTTCGCCGCTCAATCGACAAATTTGTTAAATGATCGGAAAATACATATACTTGGGATTTCAAATTGTGGTTAATTGTAGATGTTCCAGTACGAAAGTTTGACTTGGAAATAACTGAGACAAGTGAAATCGCTAAATCCACAATCTATTATAGTAATTTGGCAACCATCTATGCGCTCACTAAACAGTAGCAAAACTCTCAACTCTTTCATAGGTAAAATTATCATAAATTTCTATCTTACTAATGCTTTGTGTAGTTGCGTACGCGAAGCTTATTTCCAGAACTTACAGATTGAGGGACGCCACATAAACATGAGTTCTTCCAGTTCTACGTATCTGATGTAAGCTGTGTCACATCGGATTTGTAGCGATTCAATAAGGAAATAAATCACACGAGTGAAAAAACGAATATGCGAAGAAAATTGCCGCCATCATGAAGAAATCTGGGGAAAAATTTCTGATTCATGGCTTTCGGTTTAAATTAAATTGCATAACTACCGTATTCGAATAACTCTGCTTTTAGTGCGTTTCGCCCAATTGCGTACTTACAAGCTTCACGAATGTTGTAAAACAACAACGCCATAATGCAGTTGGTTAAGCATTCGTGTATTTATATACACAAGAGCACTTCATATTTTGCAGTCTGCATTGTCAACATTGAAAGAAAATTAATCGCAGTGCCAGTATTAATTTTATATCAAATGAACCTATTCTGCTTATATCTATGAGTGGGTGAAAGTTATTCGTTTTATCCGTGCAGCTGATGACGAAAAACACTAACCGTAATGGCGCATACAAATGAATGTTTCCTAAGCGTTGAAATGATATTAAACAATTGACAATCTCAACCAACGAGCTCACACTTTCCATTACGGTCGAACAAATTGGGGTTTTTAAGTTACGCTTCTACTCATGGCATTTCTGGAACTGCAATCTAAAATTAAATTTTGTCGTTTACAAAGTGTAAGTAATTGAGAACAAACATTTTACAAAATTCATAATCTTCATAATGGTGATTTTAGACAAAATACATGTACAAACTCAAGCAATCGTATTCAGAACGAGGTAAGGGAAATTAGATCTTTTATAAAGTCAATACTTTCAAACTCGCTTTTTGTGTCATGCGAGCGTACCTGATTTAAAAATGTTTCAAAAAAAGATTATAAGTCACATATGCAACGTTTGTTTCAAATCATATTTGAGATGATATCTGCCGAATGATTGTCTTCATTTGCGACCTACATTTGATGCTAAGTTCTGATATTTGGCATCCCTTGCCCTGTTATTTCTGGCAAAATACTGCAATTTTGCTCCCTCAAAAATCCCTGATAGCCATCATTTGCGGAATGGAACTTGTGATCTCCGCATGAACTTTTTTACCAGCCCGATCAAACAGTTTTGATGCCACTGGAGGAGAGGAAGAAGAGGACTCTCATTTCCAGGATACCCCAGCGTACGATACCAACTGATCCTTGTTTATTTATTTCTATATCAAACTGTAGTGTTTATTTTCAGATCTACTGCAATTTAAACTGTTAGTCCAGGTCAACGTCTTCGAGCATGACACCTGATTTATTACTTTCAATGCGGTGCTTCAATAACATACGAAGACTGAATTACCTGGAAGGGCGTCAATTGACAACGGCTAGTCAGTATATCGTTAGAAGAATACCCGCTGTCCCTGCCCTCTCCGTACAACCCGCTTGTTAGCGATGAAACTGTAGTTTGTGGAGTACTATGTTCATAAATTTTCGCGTTATCTTAACAAACACTATTAAATTATGTATATTTATGCCTTTTTGATGCAAAAGACAGCTTATGTAACGGTAATTATTGGCAAGATTTGTGAAATCGAGAATGATTGTCGTTTCCACATACATTTTACTACACTCGTCTCTGTCCCTTGTTTAAAAAATATGTTGTTCTCGCCCAAATTCTCGCAATTCGAGGGCTGTTCATGAGTATGAAAAATACGTTTCAAGAGTGCATTGTCTCAAGAATAATACGCGTCAATAATGGTCATTTAATAGTCGATTACTAAGACCTATGAAAGAACATTTAAATGCAAATGCTATTCACGTTCATAAAAATTTTCACGAAATTTTAAACCCTCTTTCTTCCTGGTCATTCAATAAACAAATTCTAGAATCGTCTGATTGAAATTCCCTGGGAAACGACTCCAGTTATTGAGCTTGAGGGTTGAGCTCCCTGCAGCTCCCTGCAGCGCAGCAGCGAGAGGTGGCCGCAGTTGACGAAGGCCTGTCGAGACTAAATTTGTAGGTCAATGTCAAGATCAGCAAGGGACATGATGCCGTTGTTCTATATTTGTCTAACTATAATATAATACCAGCATTTTTGTATACAATTGAGGTTCTGATTCTGAGACTTTTAAGTGTAGTGTCATTTATACGGTAATAACAAGATCAATGTTAGATACATTCGCCAGATAAAGTAACACGTTGTTTACTTTAGAATAAGAGAAACAATTACAAATCAATTACTCAAGAATGCCTCATTTTGACATTTATTCAAGGATTGAATGATGCATACGTTGCGTAAAATTCACTCAAAATAATTCAACCCGGGTTGTCTCACTAGTGCATTAATGTAGAAGACGAATACGTATTCCATCAATAAATTTTGTTAAGCACTCTATTACAAGGTAAAATAACTAAAAATTACAAATCCTAAGATTACTGGCAATTCTGTGTTTTAACGGCTTTAGTCTACGAATTCTTCTCCATAAATTTTGGAAATAGACCTTTTGAGGCCTGTAACCCATCATCTGTTTCCTTACGTTAAGAATATTGGAGGGAGAGCTGCTGCAGTGGCACCGCGATGACACTGATTTGTCTGTCGCGACGTTTCAATGCCCTGCCGAAAGTAGGGCTTAAATGAGTCAGCACCTACGCCTTGACAGACAGATCCACAATAACTCTGAGGAGCTTTGAGCGAGCTTTCCTTTGAGACAATCTAGAAATGAACTTGACTATTCATTCTCCAGAACATAAAACCTTTACCGAATGACATGGATTGCTGAAACTAATGAGCTGACAGTTATTTGTCTAACGGCTAGTAAATGTCAACTCCCTATGCACCGAAGCTCATTTAGCTTGCTTGCAGCTTTGTCTAGGGACTCTCTCTTTGCATCTCTATTCTCTCATACTCCCGGAGAAAGAGACCGCTTCTCTGTGTTGAAGAGGTCGCACGGAATGCTGAAGTACTTTGTGTGTATTACGCCCGACTCTCGCTGCGCGATGTAGGGCGATAAGAATCTCAGCCACGACACCTCTGGACAAATTACTGAGCGCTGCGAAGAGGAAGGAACGTACGGAGAGCATAAAATAGAGAGGACGTCAGGCATCGCCTCGAATATCGGCTTCATTGAGCTTTGGAATTGACAGCTGATAAGAGCGGGTTCGCCAATGATTCCGCTCGGGCAAATTTCCGGTGGAAGTTTCCAATTCAGGATTGCTCTAATCCCTTTTAATGAACATTGAGAACTACTTCTGCCCTCGTAATTGAACTCTTCTGGTAAACTATCAATTATTTTATTCCTAATTCATTGTTGTAAATTCAGCAAAATTTTCAACGGCATGGACATCGACTTTAGTCGGCCGAGCTTGCCAGTAAACCATACCCTGTCAGGCGCAGGAGAGTGGACTCGGAGGCGGAGACTTTTCACCCATCAACACGAACTCCTGTCTCAACGACATCACGTAGTTTGTAAAAAATGTAATATTACTTTGACCATTCATTAATCAATATATTTAAAATATAATTTCGTACCTGTGTAATTTCTTCTTTAAAAATATTTGTTACTTCAGATATATTTTAGGAATATAGTTAATTAAGACCCTCAAGTAAGAGTTTCGTAAAATAAATGAATAATAATTAAAAACAAAGGCACAGATAGAGGAATAAACAAAAGCCTCACCTCTCTGAGAGGTCATTTGAGCATGGTCACCTTGCGCACTCTTCATGACCAGGACATACGAAGATAAATAGTCAATCAAAACTATTTTTAAGCATTGTAATAGTATGCTATTTTTAGCTCAACGAAAGCCCTAGACGGTTGAAAATTAAGATATCTTTTCTTTATATTGGAGTGCTTTTGCACTGCAAAATAAAAATGAGTATTTTAACATCGGGTATGTGTCCTTGAGGAGACACGGCATAGGGTTTTAGTGACCAGAGCACAAATCGATCCAAAATCTTTCACTTGTAAAATCAACAAACTTACCCCACAGAGCATTATTTTTCCATCAATTTCTTAAATTAATAAATGCACTCTTTCAAGCTTTCTAAAAAGTCAGCTGATGCCCAGAGTCGCTGGCGCAATAGAAGGAAGAGTCGTGCTCTGAACAAATGGCGGCTCATCCCCTCACCGTCCGCATCGTGAAGTCGTCATTCTTAGCTCACATTTGACAAACTTTCTTCTGACGTTCAGTGATCCTCTGTTTGCTTGGATGATCTCGCATTAGCTTGCCGAACCAACATCTTACTCTCTAAATTGGAAACGTTCTACTTTTGCTGTCATGTGCTAAACTCTGATATAAGAAATTTAAACGTTCAAAAGTGACCCTCAGTCCAGTTGGCTTGTATGTGGTCATACATTAATTTAATGGCAAATTTGAATAGCACGAAGCTGGTAGCTACTGTGCGAGCTCTAAATTAGCAGTACGTTCGTGTAGTTATACAATTCGTGTAGTCATAGTTATAAAATTAAAATTCGAAAATGAGGAAAGCACGAACATACAATGCCTCAGACAAAGAGGTTCAGGCGTCAAGGCCATTGAATGCCGTACGCGATATTTCACGCTGTTTGCTTCTATTGAACTTCGTTCTTTCCTTAATTTTAGCTGATAATCTGGGCAATGCATAATGAGCTTCTCCGCCTTTCTCAGCACAGGTCATTTTTGTGAAATCATGAATGAATAATGGGTTGCAGGAAGCAGCCCTTAATGGCTTCCATAGTTTTTCTTAGTGACTGCAAAAAAAATTCGGGAGCTTTCGGACGCTGCCATCATCTCATTTCGTTGCAAACGGTCCGTAATTCCGCTTCGAATATTTCCATGCAGATACGAGGTAGAAAAAGTTTAGATATTTGTATAGGGGTTTTCGATAACTGATATTAGTTTTCAGAATATTTTTTTCAATATACTTACATACATTCATTTCAGTTGAATTGTTCACCACTACTATACCCTTTAACTTCTTTTCCGGCTTCTTCGTGGTATTTAAATTTCCCACTTATTTCTTCCACTTTTTCTTCACTTGCTTCTTCAAAAATTTTAACTGTTTTTACTTTGTAAGCCTTGCAAATTGCCTTGCTAATATGTTGAAATATAATAGCCCAAAACGTCTAGTTCCGGACTTGACTGAAACTATGATATTTAGGCCTGAATGTCATCTTTCCTTTCTAACACTGAGGGACGTTTTATCCTAAATGACACTGAATTCTAAGCCATTTTGCGAACGAAAGACAGGACCGTATGCAAGCCCAAACGACAGATTTTCACAAAACTTGTGATGAAGATGAGATGAAGAACATCATGAAATGTTTTGACTCATTAATTGTCCTTGTGGGATCGACTAAAGAAGGACGTTCCTCCCGTCTCGTCCAGCAGTACCGACGACCGTTTCATTTCCGGACCCTTTGTCCTGTACGTTAACTGAGTATATATTAGGACCACAAGCCAAGCGTCACACTCACTATCGGGTACGGTCGTTCTTACCTGAATCCTTTCTAGAATGCGTTCTCCATTCACGGTCAAAGAACTGTGCTATGTCTTTTGATTAATTTAAAATCCGTATGCAACGACGACGACGACAAGTCTTGGACTCGCTAAAAATGGTATAAAATCCCTTCTTTTATGTCTACAAGCCTGACTAATGAACAAGTTTAAAACTAACCTGAAAATAATCCCTGAAACTGAATTTTGTAAATTCACAAGAGGTGACGGGCTCGTGGAATATTTTGACAGAAATTTATCGAAAACCTTCCCATGGTGAAATAGTTAGTGCTGCAATTTCTTTAACCTAGTCTAACGCATGTTTGCTCTAACTCAGTATCTCAAGTCAAGCCTGATATGTTACAACCTGCCACTGAGAAATAAAGTTTAAATTATAGTTTATGGCAGCTTGGACATACTTTCAATCTTTTCCTTTCAGTTAATTCAACATCAAGATTTGTTTCTTCGGTAGTAGCTAAAAAATAATATTTAGACACACGTTACCTCAGGTTAGATGTCCGATTGCAGAGCACTGAAATGTTTATATTATGACCACTCTCAGTTCCAGTTCCGGGTGCACCTCTCATATTCGTGTGTGAAAGCTTTGGCCCTCACCTGAGGCACTTCCGTGCCCGTGGTCGATGCCCTCTTTTGTTTCAATTGCCCCAAGGGGAATTTTGGAGAACTCTCGATGAATATTCGCCATCCCACGCAGTTTTGCGCGGCGCTAAGAAAGTCTTCAGAAAGAACACCGCCGATGGCTCCATCAGCTGATGGGATGAAGATGACTTTCGGGTCAAAAATATCAGAACTTTTTTTTATAGTATTTGTACAAAGCTCAGTTTGGAACGAGTTGGTTTTAGGACCTCATTCGACAGATGTGGTAAAACTTCTAAACAGTGTTAAGGGAAATTTTTATCAGAATTTAGAGCTGATGACGGATGAAAAGATTAATTTAAACATGCCTGACTACCCTAAGATTGAATTTTCTTTTCGCAAAAGTCTATTTTAGAAAAGTTATTGTTTCCTTTATTATTAGCACTTCGTTTATGATTTTGAGCGTTAGAATATACATGCACCATATTATACTTTCTAAAATATTATTAGGCTCCATATGATAAGTGATTGCAATATTTATCGGCACGTTGTGCTTGTGAGGAACACAACCACAAAAAGTATTGATGAAACTATTTTACGAGGATTATTTTACGCTAAAAATCTCGTCAAGTTGAATTTTGAAGAAGATTTCCTGACAAATTTTGCTTTAAATCTTAAATCTATAGATAGATGAAATTGAGCTAGAGAGTTCATTTATGAAGTCTTAGTCAGCTCTTATTCGCGCGTATATACAGTACGTGAGCTCAGACTTAAAAATCGAATGAAATTGATGCTCTGTTGGATAGCGCGGAAGGGATCACTTTTTACGTGGAAACGAAGAAATTTGAACTTTGAGTGACTATTGGCACCAGAGATGAGAAAATTTTGGGTTAAATTATCTCTAATGTCGTGGGACTCACATTTCTTGTTGTCGGTAACCGACGATTTCTTCATGTGTAAAACAATCAAAATTTCAAATATTCGTGCACAAATAAATTTGTAAAGTTAGTTACAGGTTTATCCTAACATATATTCTACAGTCTGGTCTAATTAGTAAATGTATCAAACAGTTCAATTAATCGAAGCACTCGTCGAGGTAGTTGATTGAGCAAACTTTTTGGGCTAAACTTAGTAAATTACTTTAAATAATACCATAAATTCATTGCAACATTTAAGCCCGGATTTTTTAACCTTCATGGCTTCTACGTTACATCAGAGTAGGCAAATGCAATGGCTCCCATCGAGTCATACTAAACTTAGCGCTACGCGAGAGAATATCCCTGACCACTCGTGAGCGTGGCTTAAGTCGGATTTACTTGAGGTGTCGCAAATCTATTTACCAATCGCATGAACTGCATATCGGAACGTGAGAATCCTTTAAATTTAGCAATTAGTTTCAACGTCCTAATGCTTGGAAAACGTGATATCGCAGTTCAATCCGCAATGCGTGGGCCACTTGTGTGTTGATGTGCATATTATGAAGGAAACGAGGGCGCCCTGCCCTCTGGTCCAGGCACATCAGCACATTGAAGGTATCATAAATGCTTGCATTGACCTATTATGCATTCGATATTTATCGTAGCTGCAATATTGTAGTGAGTTTCTCTGTCAACTATTCCTCCAAATCAGTGCTGATCTATTTGCGCATGCTGAATAACATGAATCCTGAGTGGGAGTATAATCAGCCTGCATAAAAACGAAAGTTTAATTATTATATGCGAACAAAAACATTACTGTGTATTGACAACTATTTTCTAAATTTTTGATAATAGGCTAGGGAAACTTAAGGCCTTTGTTAAAAGATAGTCACTCAAAATAATAAACACTTCATACAAAGCTGGACTGTCCTTGACCTTGGCCTGGGTTGAAAAATTATGATCCATCGTAGCAGATCCGAATGGTAAGAGCACTTTCAAACTTTCTACGCTTACAGCACGGAAGTTCTATTCAGATACAAGGAGGCCCACAAGTAACGTACCTGTATTACCTCGTACCTACGATACTGTCGATTTTAATACGTTTAACTTTTGCTAGTAAATGAAAGCTAGGGTACGATTTAAAACTTTTCTTAGATCACCCGTTGGGTCACTATTTTAAAGTCTCGTTTGAGCCCCTATCAATTACATATTCTTAATTTCTTCACTAGAATCCGAAGCTAAAGAAATAATACATTCATTTTAGTTTGAATGAAGCTTCAATATCACATGCTTGCAAAAACCCTTGTTTAATAACTGGGAAATGAGTTTTGAATTTCTGCCCTAGGTTATTACTGAAGAGTGTGTGTAC
Organism: Orchestia grillus; assembly: GCA_014899125.1. Lineage (NCBI taxonomy): Eukaryota > Metazoa > Arthropoda > Malacostraca > Amphipoda > Talitridae > Orchestia > Orchestia grillus. The sequence goes on along the minus strand of VOMN01068238.1, from coordinate 4,647 downwards.
AAGGTTACAAGCAAGCATGCTATCAGACGAAAGTTTTAGTATTGTGTAGGTGGGTATGTAGATCCATTGATTTTTTGAAAATATCTTATCGAGAAGACTACATTTGCCCTCATAATCAATGTCAACACTTAGATGCACACTACTTCGTCAGCCTCCCTGCTAATAACTGTTTTGGAGACGCTACGTCTTTCATGTGCTGACGGCTCTTTCAGAAGATGTGCCTCAGATGTTCCTGTCACATCTGGATAACCGCTACAAACACATCCAGTTTACTATAGAAAGTGAACACAATAACTGCATTCCATACTGAGATCTGTTTATTTCTCGTTTGCCTACAGGTCAATTGTAGTTTGAAGTACATAGAAAAGCGATGCCTACAGATAGATATCTAGGCTTTTTAAGCTGACAGATAACAAGTATCTCAAAATCTCTTTATTAACGAGCTACAGCTTTGTGCAGTAACGACCATTGCGAAGAAAAATTGAAAAACATCAAATCGCTGCTAAAACTCAAAAATGTTTAAAATTTAATTACGATCCCGGCGCTTCTTCTCAAGCAGCTCAATAACAACGCACAAAATCAAGAACAACAAGCATCTGAGACAACAACATCCACAACATGGATCAGCTTACCATATGTTTAAATAAGCTCGTAAAGAATTCAACGGCTCTTAAAGCCTTTTAATATCAAATTGCTCCTCTAATCTAAGAATACGATTCAAAATAAACTATCTAGATTGAAAGACATAAGAACTTCGGTGACAATTACGGTGTCAAATATAAACTAAATCATAATGATTGCAATGCATGTTACGTTAGGGAAACTGGTAGGAGCGTGTAAGCTCCAGGGTCAATGAGCGTGAGGATAATGTTCGAAAGAAGAATGAGATGTCCATGGTGCACCAACATTCTAGACAACAATAGCATTCTTTTAACTTCTAAAACGGATGCATTCTGAAAAAGTAAAAAACCAATGTTCTATGAAAGTTTTAAAATCCATTCATAGCATTAATAATTATAACAAAATTAACCGATATCTTGATGTACCGCAACAACTTCTTCCTTTGATCATTAATTAAACGCTCATCTTGATAGCTCCGACTTCACTCCGCCCCTTTCCTGTTCTGTTTTAAGATTTTATGTTAAATTGACGTTCCTTAACCTAGATACCCAATGTAATCTTGTGTTGTCTTCGAAAATACACTTCGTCCCTGGACGATGGTAGGAGCGAATCACCTCCGAAAGCTTGGGTCAAATTTAAAAAAAATTATTTTGCGAAGGACATAATACGAAATGGAAATGAAACCTTCAAGACGTCCAGTATTCTCCTAGCTAAAAGATATATACATTCTCTCATGCCTTCAAAGAATATATTTACAATCATCAGTGAATCCATCTTATTTTTCGCTTTTCTAACACCGAACGGTGTTGATTTTTTATAAGCATTGTTTAGGTTAACAGAGTAGCCCACCTACGGGTGAGTGACATTAGACTTGCGGTTGAACAACATTAAAGTTAGGATTTGAGGAGTGCGATAGGAATTGAAAAGCCATAGCGAATTTATTGTTGTAGTAGTGTGCCATTACTTGGTAATTGGATGAGTTTTTGCGGTATTGCGGATTTGAGGTGCCGCCGAGCCGCAAGGCTTCACAAATTTTACGACCTTTACGGACGCCTGTCGCCCCACTAGAAAACTGTCCACCATGTCCCATCCCTCCTCGCCCCTTAGAGAACATCTGCTAATGTAACATTGGTGTACGGCCGCAGCTTTGCAAAGGTTCGTACGGTGACTCGATGCCGAGGCCTGGGTCTATGAAAAGTACTTCTGGGGGAAAGTCTCCGCGCTCAATGTTGGTAATGCAGAAAAATTGCTGCTCAATGGAAAGCCTGATCTATGTATGCTCAATAAATTTCATAATCATAAGTCTTAAAAGCGATGTCGGTGAGGTGAAAAATCAAAGGCTTTAATTGTTGTACAGCATACGGTCAATTTCATCTACAGTTGTTTTGCTCTTTCCTGTCCTATATGAAACAGACAACGTATTCTCTACACTTAAATTCACAAAGTTGGTAGAAAGATACGGGAAAATTATCATTATTCTTGATATGAACAGAAAAAAGTGTAAAATACTTTCTTCATAATTCTAAACAAAATTTTGCAATAACCGAATGGAACGAACACTGATAATTATAGTAAATTTGCGAAAATGAGTATCACTCAAATGTCGTATATCCTCATTTACCGATAAGGTACTTCATTAAAACCAGGGAAAATCAAATTACAATCTTGCTCAGCTCTCTCTTCGTCTTTATTAGGGCCTCGATAGTGAGGATGCTGACAAAAATTATCGTAAATATAAGTATCAAGAAGGTACTTAAAAGAAATCAACAGACACCGACATCATATCGGACAGGGTGTTCAGAACCGCCTCACAATGATACGTTGTTCTTATTTTTTACTGTAGAGTTGCGTCAGATGTAACCCAAACATCGACATCGAAAAAAACGAGCATCTAAGATGGACGCGACGATGAGTGACCTTCCACCTTTCTGCATTCAGAGACGTTCAGAACCGTACTGAGAGGTGTAATTAAATTTTAATTGGCAGACATAGATTGCATATTATTTTTGCACGAAAATGGAAACAGATGTAAACAATATGAAATTGAACTCTTTGATCTTTACCACACGTTGAACATTGTTAATACGCTTAGCATCAAACCATTTACACTTCGGTGTCTCTAAAATAGTTGCACGGCAATCTGTATTTGGGTACCATCAGAAATAGATTTGTACAGGGGGAGCTTAAGAAAAACGGGACCGGCATCCTGTTTTTAACACAAGTTGGGCCACGTCTTGTGTCACCCTGTACTAGGGGACTCTAAAAATTGCAGAGCATTACAATTAAAAACTGAGGCAATTACGCTAAAAGCTTCGAAACGAAACGATGAGGCGTAGTGGCGTACTCTGAACAACGTACAGCGCCATGGGAAAAATCAGAAAGTAACAAAACTCAGCTCGCACGGCACTATTTCACACTCACGTCCCTGATTGCCTTATTGCCGCGGTCGAGGAACAATATCTGTTGCGGAAGAAATCGTTTACTGCTTCTCGTTACCGAAAGGATACAGCATATCGTTGCTGGATTATGTATCCCGCCGAAAATTCCCTTTCCAGGTCGTCAAATGATCCGTTTGGTATGTCATCCGAACGTGTGATGACGATGGGCGTCTTCCTGTGTTTCCTGTCAAATTTTCAAGTCTCCTCATTAAAATTCTATCATGCAACGGACGAGATGGTTAGGGAGTGTGTTACGGGTTCGTCTCGCTTGTAAGTTATGAAGGGTTATCTGTACGTTCATTAACTCATCAACACTCGCTGGAGAACCTGTTGCCATCTTCTCATGGCAGCCGCCAAAGCGCGCCGCCGTCGACCGGTATTGTTCGTTGGCCCTCGTAGCCGCCGGCAGAGCGTGTGAATTTTGCCATGGCCGTCGAGCCTCAAGCCGCCGTAGTCTGGTGCGATGTTCGCGGCGTTATCCTTGGCCGTAGTCAGGGAATTCTTGTAAATTCGCGCTTATTGCACGCTCGAAGTTATGCTGCATTTTGTTTAAAGATATCCGCGGAGTAGGTCATAAAGTGCAAGGCTACAGAAAAGGTCAGAATAAAAGCAGTTTTAGAATTGCAAAGTTGATTAAAGGGAACCGCATTAATGAATGTAACTGGCCAGTGGGTGAGAGCTTGAAGCTGCTTTAAGCCACAGGGTAGTTAGTGAACTGGTTTCGACATAGATCAAAGAAAATTGGGTTCAAAAGCACGTAGTCTCGAAGAAAAAATTATACACCTTTCCGAAGCGTTCCCACGTCCTCAGTGTTTACCAAAAGCATTGACATGATGTACATTATGAGCTAAACCTACATTCTATTTGCGACCTTAGGAAGCAATCGTCTCGTCAGTCAAGGCCTTCTCCCAACACGGCGTTTCACGAGCTCTTGAAACAGTTCAGGGATTTTCTGTCAAAACGATCCCTGTGAAACACTGCACTCAGCCAACCGATCACCAGGTGATGGATTAAGTTGTGGATCATACGTCGGAATACGTGCTAGATCATAGACTGAATTATGAGCTGGATCATGTGGTAGATCATGGGCTGGAACTTACAGGATGCTGGATGATGTGCTAGCCTATTTACGGGATTAAATGGTAGGTCATGAGCTGGATCATGCGCTGGGTCAAGCGCTGGATTATTGCTTAGCTACCTCGGGCAGGAGGGGGCACAGCTAGCGTCATAACCGCACTCATAAAAAGCAAACATTTTGTTGACAGCACGTGGTCTTTCTGCGTATATCATTTCTGAAATCCCCGAATTAAGCAACCACTAGGGTCTGCGCACGTGGAACTGGAAACGCGCAACGGTGCCAATACGAGGGTTATTCAAAAAACACGCAGAATGCTCCAATAATCATAGTGCCGAGAACCTAAAACGTACTCGTACTTGTAGACTATTTTTAAAAGGTCTAAAAACTGTCACATGAGCCTATTATGTGAAAGTTTTGAGGAAATGTAGAGCAGAATTGGCTAAAAAGCGTCCAGGAAAGCTCCATCGTGGAATCGTCTTCCATCATGACAACGCCCCAGCGCATTCTTCG